>JAGWEN010001572.1:0-23551 GCA_018703685.1 Orius laevigatus
TGGGAACTCTTTGGAGGACTCTTTGGACGTTGTGCGAATAAACGCTTAGATAACCAAAAAAATGTTTAACCGAGGGGAAAAAAAAGAGCATTAATCAGATGAATTCACGTGTCTGGGTTATAAAACCGCAGTAGGGGTGTCTAGTTGCAGAAACAGGTGTTTAATTTTGCAATTTGGATTATGTACGAATATCAAAGAATCGTCCTTTCACCGAGCCAAGGTTGATGACCTACGGGCCGCCAGATTCGATCATGATCAACTGATTGCATTCTTTCGCTAACGACCCACCCAGACATTTTTTTTTCCGAATTAAAAAAACATCGAAGAGTAAATATAATTAAAACACTATCTAGTTCATAAATTTAAAGAAAAAAAAGTCATAAATTTGTGAGGTAGACTGTTTATTTTAAAACAGGCGATTTTTTTTTTGTTCCAAATAAAATGCTAATTCATCTCATTTCAAAGGGAATTATTCATAGTCGTGAGTTTTCCCAAAGATAAGGATCGAGCCAATTTTGATCTTTACACGAATATTTTATGGCTTTTTGATAAAAGAAAGATTTTATATGCTGATTATTGAGTATTTTTGTATGGGGTGTGATTTTGGTGACCAGAAGAAAGCCATTTTGCGTACACCAAGGCTTTTTCTACAAATAGTAAGGCTAAAAAGATACAAAAAGGGTAAATCCTTGTCAAATTAAGGTTCAAAATTAGGCCAAAAAGGGTCCTTTCTTGTCGAAAAGGGTCAAAAGCTATCTGAAAAGTGTTTCCTTGTCATAAAGGACAAAATCTAACAGAAAAGGGGTTTTTGAACATCGATATCTTCTGAACGGCTAAACCGATTTTGGCTTTAGAAAGCTCATTAGACGCAGAATTATTAATCTTTCTTTTTTTACTTCGTGGTTAAGTCGCTAAAATGCGTTGTTTTTGCGCTAGATATCGAAAACTGAAAAAAGTGCCAAATTTGGCCTGGTTTTTCAAAATGGCGGATGAAGAGGGTCCCGCAAACTTGGATTTAGAATACCCTTTATGGTGGTAAACAAGATGAAATCATAAAATAAATTGGACTAATAGACAAAGAATATTAAAAGTTTTTATCTTCGGAGGTATATCTTGCTCTTTATAGCATTCAGGTGTTATATTATTCTTTATTTTATGAGTTCTTTAATAGTAAAAAGGGCTTTTCTTGTCGAAAAGATACTAAAAAGGGCAAATACTTGTCAATTGAAGGTTCAAAATTAGACCAAAAAGGGTCTTTTCTTGTCGAAAAGGGAAAAAAGCTATCTGAAAAGTGTTTCTAACAGCTATCTAAGTGTTTCTATCTGAAAAGGACAAAATCTAACAGAAAAGGGTTTTTTGAGCATCGATATCTCCAGAACGGCTTAACCGATTTTGGCTTTGGAAAGCTCATTAGACGCAGAAATTATTAATCTTTCTTTTTTTAATTCGTGGTTAAGTCGCTAAAATGCGTTGTTTTTGCGCTAGAGATCAAAAACTGAAAAGTTCCATATTTGGCCTGTTTTTTCAAAATGGCGGCTGACGGGATTTAGAATACCTTTTATGGTCCTAAACAAGACGAAATCATAAAATAAAGTGGACTAATGGACAAAGAATATGAAAAGTTTTAATCTTTGGAGGTATATGCTCTTTATAGCATCCAGGTGTATTGTTCTTTATTCTACGATGACCAAGTCTGGAGAGTTTAACGATTCGAAAACAGGTTCCGTTCCTTGTCGTGTTCTTTGCGATTAACACCCTCGAGCATGTTCGAATTTTATTATTCGAAGATAAAACGTAGAACGCTAATCGAATGCGAATTACGGTCGTGGAGGTGAATTAAATTGAAGTCGAGAGGTTCGCTCATTATAATTCCATCAGGGGAACCACACGCAGCGAAATGCTACATGGATTCGCCCGAAATATTCGCACGATAATCTCTCACAAAGAAAAATTGTTCAGCTATTTTCGACTAAATGAGACCTCTTGTGTCCAATTTTTGTTACCTTGATCCTTTTTGTGAGGAAATGACATTTTTATAAGTGGACTTTGACCACTTTTTTGAATTACCCTTGAATTAGATTTAAGAGGGACTAAGTAGGTTCATCTAGAAACGTGGCAGCGTTCCGCCCAGCCAATTACGACTGATTTTCGGTCCTACACTTTGAAAAATTGGAGAAAAAGACTTTTTTCGACCAAATGATAAAAAAATTTGGACAAATTTTGCTACTAGTGTCTCCCATTGTTACCCCAACAATAACTTCACAAAACCCTTCCCTATACTACATCACACCTAGGGTGACCACATTATGCGTGATTTTACGCATTTTCAAAGATTTTTAAGCATTTCTGGGGCGACAAAAATATAGATTTCGACCCTTTTGGACAAGAAAAGACACTATTAAGACAGATTTTGACCCTTTTGGACAAGAAAAGACACTATTAAGACATATTTTGACCCTTTGGACAAAAAAAGACCCTTTTCAGCCAGATATTGACCCATTTTGACAAGGAAAAAACTTTTTAGACAGATTTTGACCATTTTTGACAAGAAACGACCCTATCCTGCCAGATTTAGACCCTTTTTGACAAGGAAAGACCCTTTTTTGACAGATTTTGATTTTAAATTAACAAGAAAGACTCTTTTTAGCCTAATTTTGAGCCTTTTTTTGAACCCTTTTCAGCCAGATTTTGACTCTTTCTGACAAGTAAAGGCCCTTTTCGGCCAGACTTTGATCCTTTTTTACAAGGAAAGACCCTTTTAGCCTAACTTTTAGCCTTTTTTGATAAGAAAAGACCCTTTTCTGTTAGATTTTTACCCATTTTGACAAGGAAAGGCCCTTTTTAGCTTAATTAGAGCCTTTTTTGATAAGAAAAGACCCTTTTCTGTTAGATTTTTACCCTTTTTAACAAGAAAAGACCCTTATAGTCTAACTTTGAGCCTTCTTTGATAAGAAAAGACCCTTTTCTGTTAGATTTTTACCCTTTTTGACAAGGAAAGGCCCTTTTTAGCTTAATTAGAGCCTTTTTTGATAAAAAAAAGACCCTTTTCTGTTAGATTTTTACCCTTTTTAACGAGGAAAGACCCTTATAGTCTAACTTTGAGCCTTCTTTGATAAGAAAAGACCCTTTTCTGTTAGATTTTTACCCTTTTTGACAAGGAAAGGCCCTTTTTAGCTTAATTAGAGCCTTTTTTGATAAAAAAAGACCCTTTTCTGTTAGATTTTTACCCTTTTTAACAAGGAAAGACCCTTATAGCCTAACTTTGAGTCTTTTTTGATAAGAAAAAACCCTTTTATGCCAAATTTTGACCGTTTTTAGCCTAATTTTGAGCCTTTTTTGATAAAATAAAATAAATAAATAAATAAATAAATAAATAAAAAGAAAAAAAAGAAAAAGAAAAAAAAGAGACCCTTTTCTGTTAGATTTTAAACCTTTTTGACATGGCAACACACTTTTCAGACAGATTTTGAGCTTTTATTGACAAAAAAGACCCTTTTTAGCCTGATTTTGAATCTTTTTTGATAACCAACTACCTAATGGTCCTAAACAATTAACAAAAAAATCTTGGAATAAATGGCCTAATAAAAAAACACCTTAGGGCCTTTGGATGACCTTTTATTATCAACTATTTTGATCACTGATATGCCAAATTTTCAGTAAAAAAAATAATTTTTAATATCTTCAAACAAGGTTGTTTTGAAGAAAAAAAAAATTAATGGAATTTTTTATGTTTTTCCTGTACATCCTGGACCAGCTTCATCCGTTTTTGAATTTTGCACTTCCTCTTTTATTTATTTTTTTTTCGTTGCCAAGGTTGGAGAATGGCGTTTATAACATTTTTTATCGGCCTTGACCGTTTGTGTATGAGAAAAGACACGGTCACTGATCCTGAGGGGGGAAAAAGGGGTCGATCGACCCTTCAAGCAGAGCTCGGGTGTAGAGATGGTCTAGCCTAAACCTCGACAACTAACTCTTCCCTAATGGTCAGTACATGACGTACTTACTAATTCGAAAAACCATTTTAATCGTCAATTAAAGACTTTAAAGTCCTTTATCGAAGGATTTTCCTGGAAAAACCAAATGGGAACGTCGCCCTTGAACGTTTCCGTCGAACGAAATAATTTTTCTATTGAGAATTTCACAAAAAAAATGTGTCAAAGTGAAATTTTCGCTTTCAATTTCGACTCGTCTGGCAAGTTGAAGGAATTTAGTTCAAATCTTGATTTAAAATGTCGAACAGGATTATGATTTTGGCTTTTTGTTGTTCTTCCTACGCTTAAGATCTTAGGGAATCCCCATAGGGTTCAAGAATGTGGCAACATATAGATTTTTTAAAATTTTAAACAATAAACTGGAATTTTTCCATGCCCTTTTAACGCTTTATGAGTTCTAAGAGAATTGCGCTAAACGTTAACCTTGGGGGTGAATGGGAAAAATAAAGATTCCATTAGTCAAACCTCATCGAATGCTCATTCTTGATATGGGCAAGATTGAGTTTAAAAAACGCTTTGTGAAATGACATGGACGTTATGAGCGAAATAGGTTTTGACCTTAAGGACGGGAGATTTTGCAAATGGGATTTTTTAAATAAAACGTCACCCTACGCAGAGCAAAATGAGAGGTGATGAATGGACGCAAAAAATGGGCTAACGAAATCGTTGGGTATTGATTGTTTGAAAGTGAAGACGTGGGATATTCGAGGTCTTTTGGTTAAAATGATACTTGAAAGGAAAAGAAATAAGAAAAAGCTTCCCACTTATCACGTACTTCAAAGGTTGCAGTTTTTTAGAAAGGGGCTATAAGGGTCGACCCATGGGTCTATTGAATGGCACTATATAGGGCCCACTGGGGGAAAAGGAAGGTTTTGTGCGATTCGTAGAATTTGAGATGATTCGCCTAATATGGGAACCCTGTACAGGACCGGTCCGGATTGCAGAGTTGCCAAACTGGACTACTATAAATAAACCCTAGTTTTCGGTAAATCATGTAATTTGGCAACCCTGCACAGGAGCATAGATGGGAGGTCGCGGGGTTTGTGATAAATCGCCCATTTTGGCAACCCTGCACAGCAGCATGGGGGAGGGTTGCCAAATTTGGCAACTCCGTTGGTATCTCAATTCGCGATATATCGCCCATTTTGGCAACCCTGCACGGAAGCATGGGGGAAAAAGTGACAGGGTTGCCTTTGGCTGCTCTTTAGATATCCCAATTTCCGATAAATCGCCCAATTTGGCAACCCAGCACAGGGGATCCCAATTTAGGATAAGTCACCAAATTTGGCAACACTGCGCAAGAACATTGGAGAGCAGGCGAAGTTATCAGTTTGAGGGATTCACGGCTGCGATAAATCGCCTATTTGGCAACCCTGCACAGAATCATGGAAAAGAGACATGGTTGCCAAATTTGGCTACCCCATAGGAGTCAGAATTAGCGATAAACTGCTTATTTTTGGCAACCCTGCACAGCAGCATGGGGGAGAGTGACAGGGTTGCCAAATTTGGCTTCTCCGTAGGTAACTCAATTCGCGATATATCGCCCATTTTGGCAACCCTGCACAGAAACATGGGGGAAAAAGAGACTGTTGCCTTTGGCTACTCCTATCCTACCTAGCTATCCTAATGTGCGATAAATTTATCACTAAATGTGACCTTGATCAACCGGAGGTGTTAAAATCTGGTTCCCACACGTACGAAGGGTTGGTGAAGGTTAATCTGCATCCAGGGAATGACGCAATAGGTACAATTTTAACTAAATAAAGCGTAAAAGAGAATTCAAAAACACGGTTTTCCTTCAGAAAGATAAGGCACAACATGAGACGAATCATTAGGATCTTTTCAGGCTTGTCTTTTCTTGCGGATCCCAGCTATCGATAGTAGACATCGATTAATGAGATGATCAATATGTAGCCCGGGGCGTTTATAATGATAAACTTGAAATTATAGTGGGCGTAATTAAATTTATTAGGTTCCCGACGTGAGACGGCAAGTAGGTGAAGCTTTCTTCGGCCGACTGGTTCGAACCAGTTCGATCTGGCGGTGTAGCTTCGCTTCTTCTTGCCCCCCTTCCTTTCCCAACCAAGGGGTACCTCGCATTCCATACTTTGCTAAGTTTCCTCATCTTAAGTTACACAACGGTTTAAAAAATAAACAAAAACATTAAAAGAAAAAGAAAGTTTTGGCGAAAAATTTGATATTTGAACAAAATGGTGAAAGTTGATGTTTTCACTCATTTATTGAACCCTCCTTTTCTTAAGCGTTAAAGTCTTCCAACCCCCAACCTTACCTCGAAAGCGGATCGACGAAAATGGAGACCATAATGACCGCGCAGACGACGCAGACGAGATAGATCAACGAGATGGTCAGGATCTCGGAATCTGGCGGGCGTTCTATCCCATGCGAGCCGGCGATAAAGCAAAAATTCGAGCCGCAATGCTTGAGCTCCTCTTCAGCAGCCGAGGCCGCCGATGCGTTCAGCGAAGCGCCACCACCACCGTGCGCATTAGCTCCCAGGACTAGAAAAAACAAGAATTCAAAATCAGCCTCCTATATACGGACTGACTTTTCTTCTTAAAATAGAAGTCTCAAGATAAAAATAGCACTCGGTAAATCCTTTTACGATAAAGAAAAAAGACAACCTCCAACTCCCCAACAGGTTTTCAAGCCTTTCCGTTAGACTCAGACTATCCGGAGTCTAAAACGAACGTTTCCTGCATTCTGGGCCCAAGGATTTAAAGAAGTTTTATTGAAAATTAAGGTCTTTCTGCTGTTCGGGGTCGTCGTAGGGTCACCATGGTTACCTAACCCTGGAGTTGGCAAAATTCTTCAGGTGTCCTCTGTTGCGTTTTCTTCTCACAAGTTGGTCATTAAATCAATTAGCGTCGTATTGTCTAGGGATGGGTATTCAAATGGGATTGTCTCACGGATTTTCTTTTGTGCAAATTAGTTTTAAAAGGAGGGTCAAGAGTTTTCTTGACAAAAATGATTAATTTGAGGCGCCTAGTGTAGCGGATTGTCTACCGGGTGTGGTGGGGATGGCGGTCTCGCGAGCGGCCTTGCGAGGACGAGAGGAAACTGACCTAGGCTTGAGTCACCCTCACGCGCTTTTTATCGAGATTTTCGACGTACCTAGAGATGAGACGAGGTTTCCCCAAAGTTCGGCGGTTTGCCACGCCAAAAAGAAGAATCCGAAGAACCGGACGACGATCGCGTCGACCTGTTGATCGGTGAGTTTCGCGTAGACTGCAGCCGCTTGGGTGAGATAAGTCGCTTTGGCAGCCCACATAGGCGCAGCCCCCAAACCGAGGAGGACACCGGCAGGTACTAACGTGTAGAATCTGCAGAAAGACACATTTTGTAAAGAAAGGCGGTGCTACTCGTCCAGTCAATCTGCGGGAATGTGTTTTTCTTTTTTTCGCCAATATCTCGAAAACCGTAGGTCGTAGGCGAAATAATACTTAGAACAAAATTTAAGATTATTGAATTTGCTACAACTTTGAGCTAACACAATTTTTTGTAGGACCAAACGAATCTGAGCTACGAGGTGGCAAAATGTTTTTTAAAAGAATTTTTTTTATTTAAATTTATCCCCAGCCCTGCATTTTGATCCTTAATTGCTTTTTGAGAGTTGTTTTTCAAGTAAATTAAATTCTCTACAACTTTTATTAAGTACACTCTTTTGATTAGATGACGTCTTCCCTCCTTCAGAGGTCAAAATAGAAAACCCCGGTTTTTTGCCACCTCGTAGCTCAGATACGTTTGGTCCTACAAAAAATTGTATTAGCTCAAAATTGTAGAAAATTTAATAATCTTTAATTTTGTTTTATTATTATTTCGCCTACGACCTACGGTTTTCGAGATATTGGCGAAAAACGAAAAAAATCACCATAAAACCGTAGGTTGACTGGAGTATACACCCGGTGGTTACTCAAAATTTTGATATACTTACTTGGGATAAATTTGAAATCCTATGTATGGTGCGTAGCAAAGCATAGAAAAGCATAAAGTCCACTTGACGGTGAGCCTTTTAATAAGAAAAGTAGGTACAAAAATACATGAAACGACTAGTGCTGCGTAGACTGCAGATAAGGAGACAGTACCGAGTCCGTCTTGTGCGTTGATCGAACTCTGCAAATTGGCGATCCCTTGGAAGGCCGTGAACTGGACCATAAAGGCCAACGAGACGGCCGCGATGTTTTTCAAAATCCTCCATTTCTCGCCTGGGCTCAACTTGATTTTGTTCGATTTGTTGTCCGCTTCGGATTTCGGACTTCCAGGCGGCGGTTTGAGTTCGCCGTCGTAGCCTTGGTTGTCGTACCCGCCGCCGCCGGCGCTCCCGACGACCGACACCGTGTAGACGTCATCGTCGCCCACTTTCCCGCCCCCGCCCTTCTCCAGCCCTGCCACCATAATCCTTGGTTATCCTACAACAAAAAACAATAATCACACATTAATCTCTTAGCATCCAACCTAATATTTAATTCATAAGTCCTTTTAAAATGCTAAATTATGCCTCTTGAAATTGACCGGTGTCTTTTTGATTGTTTTTATTCGATAAATCTCATTCGGTAGTTTATTACACTCAATCTTCGGGCGCCATTTTCAATTGCCCATAATCAAGTAAAAAAAAAGAAAAAAAAGAATTAAACTGGCGGAATCGTCTAAATTGTTGGCTTTAAACTCTACGATACAAAATCTCCCAAAAAGGGTATATCACTGTCAAATAAAGGTTCAAAATGAGGCCAAAAAGGGTCTTTTCTTGTCAAAGTCTGGCTGAAAAAAAGCTTTTTCTTGTCAAAAAGGGTCAAAATCTGGCTGAAAAGGGTCTTTTTTGTGTGTCAATAATAGGTAAAAATCTGTCTGGAAATTGTCTTTTCTAGTCAAAAAGGTCGAAGTCTAACAGAAAAGGGTCATTTCTTATCAAAAAGGTTCGAAATTAGGGTAAAAAGGGTCTTTTTTGTCAATAAAACGTAAAAATCTGGCAGAAATGGGTCTATCCTTGTCAAAAAGGGTCAAAATCTGGCTGAAAGGGGTCTTCTCTTGTCAAAAAGGACTAAATCTGTCTTAAACGTGTTTTTCTTTGTCAAAAAGGGTCAAAATCTGGCTGAAAAGGGTCTTTTCTTGTCAAAAAAGGATTAAATTCTGGCTGAATAGTGTCTTTTCTTGTCAAAAACGCTCAAAATCAGTCTAAAAAGCGTTTTTCCTTGTCAAAAAGGGTCAAAATCTGGCTTAAAAGGGTCTTTTATTTTTAAAAAAGGTTCAAATTCTGGCCGAATAGTGCCTTTTCCTTTCAAAAACGGTCAAAATCTGCCTAAAAAGTGTTTTCCTTTGTCCAAAAGGCTAGA
Organism: Orius laevigatus; assembly: GCA_018703685.1. NCBI lineage: Eukaryota > Metazoa > Arthropoda > Insecta > Hemiptera > Anthocoridae > Orius > Orius laevigatus. Next base: position 9,341 of record JAGWEN010001572.1, read on the forward strand.
AAGGGTCTTTTCTTGTCAAAAAAGATTCAAATTCTGGCCGAATAGTGCCGTTTTTTGTCAAAAAGGGTCAAAATCTGTCCAAAAAGTGTTTTTCCTTGTCATAAAGGGTCAAAATCTGGTTAAGAAGCCTAAGAAGGGTCTTTTCTTGTCAAAAACGCTCAAAATCTGTCTAAAAAGCGTTTTTCCTTGTCAAAAAGGGTCAAAATCTGGCTCAAAAGGGTCTTTTCGTATCACAAAAGATTCAAATTCTGGCCGAATAGTGGCTTTTGCTGTCGAAAGCGGTCAAAATATGTCTAAAAAGTGTTTTTCTTTGTCCAAAAGAGTCAAAATTTGGCTAAAAAGGGTCAAAATCTTGCCATAAAGAGTCTTTTCTTGTCAAAAAAGATTCGAACTTTGGCCGAATAGTGCCTTTTTATATCAATAAGGGTCCAAATCTGTCTGAGAAGTGTTTTTTTTCCAAAAGGGTCAAAATCTGTCTAAAATGTGTTTTTCCTTGTCAAAAAGGGTCAAATTCTGACTAAAAAGGTTCTTTTCTTGACAAAAAAGATTCAAATTCTGGTCGAATAGTGCCTTTTTTTTTGTCAAAAATTGTCAAATTCTGTCTAAAAAATGTTTTTCCTTGTCAAAAAGGGTCAAAATCTGGCAGAAAAGGGTCTTTTCTTGTCAACAATGGTTCAAATTTTGGCTGAATAGTGTCTTTTTTTGGCAAAAACGGTTAATATCTGTCTGAAAAGTTTTTTTTTTTTTTTTTTAAACCAAAAGGGTCAAAGTATGGCTAAAATGGAAGTTTTCTTGTAACAAAAAAGGTTCATATTCTGGCCGAATAGTGCCTTTTCTTGTCAAAAAGGGTCAAAATCTGTCTAAAAAGTGTTTTTCTTTGTCAAAAAGGGTCAAAATCTGGCTGAAAAGTGTCTTTTCTTGTCAAAAAATGTTTACATTTTGGCTGAATAGTGTCTTTTCTTGGCAAAAAGGGTCAAAATCTCATTGAAAAGGGTCAAAAAACCTTTTTCCACGTAGAAGAAATTGAACGTTTACGAAGACTTCCCTCCAGTATGAAGAAATAATTATTTTTTGACGTCGGAATTTTAATGGTTTCTACAATTTTGATATCCGAACTCGTATTTGGCGAAAGAGAACACGCGAAAATAAATTACATCCAATTAAATCGGATTTCGCTAAATTCATTTTAACACTCCCGCTCATATATCGAAGCACAAGAAAGAACCTGTTATTAAATACCTTTTCAACAAATCGACCCCTCTAATTATTTAAGAAATTTATTTACTCCAAAAACCTTACATTAAAAATAAATTATTGTTTTTATGAGGGTCTTATCGACCCTCACGTTTTCACCATCGGCGAACGTGTGAGAATTATTTCACAGAATTGCAAAAAAATGAACTTTTCATAGTTATGACTGGTTTTTCTATTATACAACGCGATACAATTAATAATTATTTTAATTACCATTATTTTCTGAGATTGCGACGTAATTACTTATAAAAAATAATCAAGGATTCCTTTTGTTTTGATTGTTACGAGAAAATCGATTTTTTATCGATTACTTTTTGAAGTTAACCTAATAGGTCTCGATCTGATTATTAGTTTTACTGTGAACGCCAAAAAGAAAATTCGTTGAAAATGCATCTTTACGGAAAATAAACGTTTTTCTTTAAATAGATTACATTTTAATTTGAGATAATTTCAGAATAATTTGCATGTTTGGGTGGCCACTTTGCTCACGAACGTCCAAAAGGAGTAGAATTAAGGTTAAAAGCTCTAATTTGATGAGTTCACTTATACAAATAGAAGAGAAAATTCAAAATGAATTATGTATGAAAAAGAGTATAAATAGAAAATGTTTACATAATAATATCGGAGTAACGACATCAGAAATATGTAATTTAAGTGATAAAACGATTTTTAACCATTAATTTACAAAATCCGCTAAAAAAGGTAGTTCTGGAAGTGGAACTATCAAAATGAGAACTTTCTCAAAAAGTTAGGACAAGGGGCCCTACTTAGCTTGGTTTTTGATCCTTTTTGGACTCTAGGGGCCCTTCTTAGCTTGGTTTTTGATCCTTTTTGGACACTAGGGGCCCTTTTAGCTGAATTTCGATCCTTTATGGCCACTAAGGGCCCTTCTTAGCTAGGTTTTTGATCTTTTTTGGACCAAAAGGGCCCATCTTAGATAGGTTTTTGATCCTTTTTGGACACTAGGGGCCCTTTTAGCTGAATTTCGATCCTTTTTGGACACTAAGGGCCCTTCTTAGCTAGGTTTTTGATCTTTTTTGGACACAAAGGGCCTTTCTTAGCTAGGTTTTTGATCCTTTTTGGACTCTAGGGGCCCTTCTTAACTTGGTTTTTGATCCTTTTTGGACACTAGGGGCCCTTTTAGCTCAATTTCGATCCTTTATGGACACAAAGGGCCCTTCTTAGCTAGGTTTTTGATCTTTTTGGACCAAAAGGGCCCATCTTAGATAGGTTTTTGATCCTTTTTGGACACAAGGGGCCCTTCTTAGCTTGGTTTTTGATCCTTTTTGGACACTAGGGGCCCTTTTAGCTGAATTTCGATCCTTTTTGGACACTAAGGGCCCTTCTTAGCTAGGTTTTTGATCTTTTTTGGACACAAAGGGCCTTTCTTAGCTAGGTTTTTGATCCTTTTTGGACTCTAGGGGCCCTTCTTAGCTTGGTTTTTGATCTTTTTTTGACACAAGGGGCCCTTTTTAGCTTGGTTTTTGATCCTTTTTGGATACTAGGGACCCTTTTAGCTGAATTTCGATCCTTTTTGGACACTAGGGGCCCTTTTAGCTGAATTTTGATCCTTTTTGGACACTAAGGGCCCTTCTTAGCTAGGTTTTTGATCTTTTTTGGACACAAAGGGCCCTTCTTAGCTAGGTTTTTGATCCTTTTTGGACACTAGGGGCCCTTTTTAGCTGTTTTTGATCCTTTTTGGATACCTGTATTATAGCACCAAAATCTCCACTTTTGGGGGAGGCTTTTTATTCTTGAATAAAAATTTTTTTAAGTTAATCCTGAGTCACGTTTGGTTCCAAATTGGCTTAATGGGTTTTATGACCTATGACGAAATATTTTTTTTTTCTATTTTAAAATTCCGAGAGAAAGGAAAACCGGGAAAACTGGTTCTGAGAGGAATTTTTTTGAAACTTTTTTTTTTTTGTATTTCTTTTTCTAAGTCAAATAAGCCGACAATGTCCTTTTTGTAAATTAGCGAGGCTCTACGCCTTCCGTTACCTACCTTACTTTCACCTACTTTGAAGATGAAGAAATGACTAACTGTACTCCCTCATCCATATTAATAAGCCCGCGAATTTCACTAATACACCCATCATTATTAAAATTTGCATTTTCAATTTTCTTCTTGAAATAATTTTTCTGACTTTTATGATTAAAAAAAGCATGCAGCGAATTCAAGTCCAAGAATCTTGTAGAATGGGAATTTTGTGCTGGAAGTTTGAACTGCCATAACTTTCACAGATTTTGACCGATTTTATTGTTATCTATACCGTTAGAAAGCTCTTTTTCATGCCTACGAATTTGACTTAATGCAAAAATTCACTTGGATTGCTCCTTAGCCCACAAAAGAGGTTTTAAAGTTTCATAGCTGGCCATACTTGTAGAATGGGAATTTTGTGCTGGAAGTTTGAACTGCCATAACTTTCACAGATTATGACCGATTTTATTGTTATCTATACCGTTAGAAAGCTCTTTTTCATGCCTACAAATTTGACTTAATGCAAAAATTCACTTGGATTGCTCCTTAGCCCACAAAAGAGGTTTTAAAGTTTCATAGCTGGCGATACTATCATTACCAGAACCATTATCGCCTTTTGAGCGACCAATTAGTCATATTTTCAACTTTCTCTGACCTTTGATACCTAGATAATCGCTCATTAAACTAATCCTCAGAGCGCCCTGAACAGGAATTTTTGAGCCTTTTTCTCATTAGTAGGGTAGTCCATTAATCCGAAGAATACAAACCAGACAATACCGGTAAATCGCAAGAGAAAGACCAGGAACTAATACTGGTTTTATTGCATAATTGTCCAGCTTAGTACATTCCTGAATGGAAGGTGTCAATTTCTTGATCCCACCAATGCTTTCAACAACCCCATGCTAAATGTTTAATTACAAAAAACGTCAATAATTATGAATTCTAAAACCAATTTTAAGTTCAAGGCCACCTTCTCACCCAGACCTTGACAGAAAAGTCGATCAAGATTAATTATTTAAACTAAAAAAATAATCGATCCTCAAGTCAACCTTTATTGTCAATTGCTTTCATATCTTAAAAAAATAAACTAAATCGGACTTAATATAGGAAGGGGAGGACAATTTTCAGGTCACGGCTGTCTAGACTGAAGTAAGAGGTGTATGTTGCTAAAGTGAGATGCTGCAATTTGACCTCTTGCCAATTTTTAGCGAAAAACCCCTTTTTTTTCTCGCCTCATCATCAATGGAGATTTTCAATAATACGAAAATGAAATAGTAAAAAAAATTTGTTACAAATGTCAGTTTAATCGCGAAGAGGAGTCCGTCATTCACCTTGACTGCGTGTGTTTCAAGGACTTAAAATTATATAAAACATAGCGATTTCATGGTAGGGGGACGTTAACAATTATAGGTGTGCAAATGACAAAAAATTAACCGTAATAACGTCCTTCTAGAATTCCGAAAATCTTCATTTTTAACTAGACGGATTTTGGGGCCATTGCCTGGGTCTTTCATCCCTGGGAGGTGGACTCGGATTATAGGGTAGATCTTCTCGTATCCGTACTCGTAAAACGGGTAGATCTTCCAGTATCCGTACTCGTAAAACAGGTAGATCTGTCGGTATCAGCCCTCGTAAAACGGGTAGATCTTCCAGTATCCGTACTCGTAAAACAGGTAGATCTGTCGGTATCAGCCCTCGTAAAACGGGTAGATCTTCCAGTATCCGTAGTCGTAAAAAAGGTAGATCTTTGAGCATCAGCACTCGTAAAATAGGTAGATCTGTCGGTATCCGTAGTCGTAAAACGGGTAGATCTTCCAGTATCATCACTCGTAAAACAGGTAGATCTGTCGGTATCAGTACTCGTAAAACAGGTAGATCTTCCAGTAAGAGCACTCGTAAAACAGGTAGATCTTTCGGTATCAGCCCTCGTAAAACGGGTAGATCTTCCAGTATCCGTAGTCGTAAAACGGGTAGATCTGTCGGTATGTGTACTCGTAAAACGGGTAGATCTTCCATTATCCTTAGTCGTAAAAAAGGTAGATCTTCGAGCATCAGCACTCGTAAAATAGGTAGATCTGTCGGTATCCGTAGTCGTAAAACGGGTAGATCTTCCAGTATCAGTACTCGTAAAACAAGTAGATCTTCCAGTATCATCACTCGTAAAACAGGTAGATCTGTCGGTATCAGTACTCGTAAAACAGGTAGATCTTTCGGTATCAGCCCTCGTAAAACGGGTAGATCTTCCAGTATCCGTAGTCGTAAAACGGGTAGATCTGTCGGTATGTGTACTCGTAAAACGGGTAGATCTTCCAGTATCCGTAGTCGTAAAAAAGGTAGATCTTCGAGCATCAGCACTCGTAAAATAGGTAGATCTGTCGGTATCCGTAGTCGTAAAACGGGTAGATCTTCCAGTATCAGTACTCGTAAAACAAGTAGATCTTCCAGTATCATCACTCGTAAAACAGGTAGATCTGTCGGTATCAGTACTCGTAAAACAGGTAGATCTTCCAGTATCCGTACTCGTAAAACGGGTAGATCTGTCGGTATCAGTACTCGTAAAACAGGTAGATCTTCCAGTATCAGTACTCGTAAAACAAGTAGATCTTCCAGCATCAGCACTCGTAAAACAGGTAGATCTGTCGGTGTCAGTACTCTTAAAACAGGTAGATCTACCCGTTTCCGTACTCGTAAAACTCGACCCATTTTTGCGGACATTACATTTTCGGTTATTTCGAAGTTTTGCGGATATTACATAGTGGAATAAAAGCAGACATAAGGATTTGCGGAGTTTACTACTGCCCGTGTTTTGAGATCCTCGGATCTCTCTCTTTGTACTCGTACAAAAAAACAGAAGCAAAAAAATCGTAAATGAATGAACACATCAAATGCGTGAACAAAATTGCAATGCTCGAAATTCCGACGGGATTCCGAAAGGGCTTCCGCATCCTTTTCAATCCTTTCTCCGCTCTGTTCACCGACTTTGACCTTGCGTTCGTAGATCTTTCCCGAAGGACGTACGAACTCGCTAAGATACGACGGGAAGAAAAAAAAAGTCGAGTTTTGCGTGAAATTTTAATCCGGACACGTTTAATCGATTAAATCCGGTGGTTTTGTTCAAGTGAGTTTGTGGTCTATTCGAGTTTTAATAACAATATTTTTATACTCTTGTTCCGTATGAGTCCCCATGTCTCGCTCCCTTGGGGTCCCTATCAAAAATATGGTTAAAATCAAAGTTTCTAAAGTTTGGACCCAAATTCTTACATTTATAGTTCTATTTTTTAGGAAAACTTTACCTCTATAGTTTTCATGGTTCGACCCAAACCTTTTCCTTTGTTGTTTACATAGTTAGAACCTAAACTTTAACCTCATTGTTTGGGTTGTTAGGACCTAAACTTTACCTTCATTTTTAAATAGTTAGGACCTAAACTTTACCTTCATTTTTAAATAGTTAGGACCTAAACTTTACCTTCTTTTTTAAATAGTTAGGACCTAAACTTTACCTTCATTTTTAAATAGTTAGGACCTAAACTTTACCTTCATTTTTAAATAGTTAGGACCTAAACTTTACCTTCATTTTTAAATAGTTAGGACCTAAACTTTACCTTCATTTTTAAATAGTTAGGACCTAAACTTTACCTTCATTTTTAAATAGTTAGGACCTAAACTTTACCTTCATTTTTAAATAGTTAGGACCTAAACTTTACCTTCATTTTTAAATAGTTAGGGCCTAAACTTTACCTTCTTTTTTAAATAGTTAGGACCTAAACTTTACCTTCATTTTTAAATAGTTAGGACCTAAACTTTACCTTCATTTTTAAATAGTTATGGGTCTGTCAAGGCTGAAATGGCTCTAAATGGCCGAAAGCCTTCAAAAAATTAAAATAGTTAGGGCCTAGACTTTACTTTTATTTTTAAATAGTTAGGACCTAAACTTTACCTTCATTTTTAAATAGTTAGGACCTAAACTTTACCTTCATTTTTAAATAGTTAGGACCTAAACTTTACCTTCATTTTTAAATAGTTAGGACCTAAACTTTACCTTCATTTTTAAATAGTTATGGGTCTGTCAAGGCTGAAATGGCTCTAAATGGCCGAAAGCCTTCAAAAAATTATAGTTAGGGCCTAGACTTTACTTTCATTTTTAAATAGTTAGGACCTAAACTTTACCTTCATTTTTAAATAGTTATGGGTCTGTCAAGGCTGAAATGGCTCTAAATGGCCGAAAGCCTTCAAAAAATTATAGTTAGGGCCTAGACTTTACTTTCATTTTTAAATAGTTAGGACCTAAACTTTACCTTCATTTTTAAATAGTTAGGACCTAAACTTTACCTTCATTTTTAAATAGTTAGGACCTAAACTTTACCTTCATTTTTAAGTAGTTAGAACCTAAACTTTACCTTCATTTTTAAATAGTTAGGACCTAAACTTTACCTTCTTTTTTAAATAGTTAGGACCTAAACTTTACCTTCATTTGTAAATAGTTAGGACCTAATCCTTCATTTTTAAATAGTTAGGACCTAAACCTTCATTTTTAAATAGTTAAGAACTAAATATTTACCTTCATTTTTAAATAGTTAGGACCTAAACTTTACCTTCATTTTTAAATAGTTAGGACCTAAACTTTACCTTCTTTTTTAAATAGTTAGGACCTAAACTTTACCTTCATTTTTAAATAGTTAGGACCTAAACTTTACCTTCTTTTTTAAATAGTTAGGACCTAAACTTTACCTTCATTTGTAAATAGTTAGGACCTAATCCTTCATTTTTAAATAGTTAGGACCTAAACCTTCATTTTTAAATAGTTAAGAACTTAATATTTACCTTCATTTTTAAATAGTTAGGACCTAAACTTTACCTTCATTTTTAAATAGTTAGGACCTAAACTTTACCTTCTTTTTTAAATAGTTAGGACCTAAACTTTACCTTCATTTTTAAATAGTTAGGACCTAAACTTTACCTTCATTTTTAAATAGTTAGGATCTAAACTCAACCTTCATAATTTTCAATGTATCCCACACTAAGAGCTGACTAAGAAGGTAAAGTTAAGATCCTAAACAAAGTAAGTTTACTTCAAATTATCTTGTTCTGCTTCTATCGCTTTGTATTTTAATTAAATGACATTTCGATATTAATTTTGTCTAAATTGTTTGACCGGATCGATGGTTTAAAAAGAGTGATTAAAACCGATTATTTCCCTATCGACCTGTCTGACTCGCGTATGTTATTAAAAGATAACGTTTTTACGTGCTATCTTCCAATAAACTCGACAATTTTATTCCTCGACCCGTGAATCAATAATAAAATCAATTAAAAACAATTTAAAAAAGTAAATAATCTTTTCGACGTTTCTAAAAAAATGAAATGCGCCAGTTTTTCAAAGCGGAATGATGAAAGCTGTGATAATAAAGCGAATTATTTATGCATGGTGTTAAACAATTAGTTTTTAATTCGTAATTAATTGTTAGCTTCGTTAAAACTCGTATTTCGTATTCAAAAAACCAGCGTTTTGTGTGAATAAAAGGCTTTCTGAATTAATTACAACGTTGGTCCATTTTTCTTGCAAAAATTTTGCATAATTTTTTTTCCTCGTTTCTTTGGAGAAATTTGGATCTTGGAAACAATAATTGTTTCCATAATTATTATGGATGTAAAAAATAGTTGGTGACCTAAAGTTTAGGCCCTGTTTCATGAAAACTATGAAGGTAAAGTCCTAAACCAGGAAAACTATGAAGGTAAGCCCTAAACCTGGAAAGCTATGAAGGTAAAGTCCTAAACCTGGACAACTATGAAGGTAAAGTCCTAAACCTGGAAAACTATGAAGGTAAAGTCCTAAACCTGGAAACTATGAAGGTAAAGTCCTAAACCTGGAAAACTATGAAGGTAAAGTCCTAAAACTGGACAACTATGAAGGTAAAGTCCTAAACCTGGAAAGCTATGAAGTCCTAAACCTGGAAAACTATGAAGGTAAAGTCCTAAGCCTGGAAGACTATGAAGGTAAAGTCCTAAGCCTGGAAGACTATGAAGGTAAAGTCCTAAACCTGGAAAACTATGAAGGTAAAGTCCTAAACCTAGAAAACTATGAAGGTAAAGTTTAGGTCTCTAATATGAAACCTTAAACTTTAAGTTTTGATCACTTGGAACTTAAGGTCTTGTAGTTCCTCTTTCGACCCCAGGGGGGTGAGGCAAAGGGACACCTGGAAGTTTTACCTTCACATTTTTCATGGTTTAATGCCTATGACCAAAACTTTCACCGACAGATCACCAGGTATCAATATCCAGGTGCCATTCTAAGTGTCTCTAGTTACGAGGAAAAACGTAATGTGAGTCTCATAAATTATTTTTTACAATTACTTGTGTAACACCACGCAAGTCTATGGGAAATTTTATTGCTAAATAATTGCACTAAAGTTTCTAGTGCGGTTTTTGTGGGGGAAAAAAGTAAATAAAATTAACGGAAGCGTTGATAAAAACGGAGGCGTGAGTTGAAGGCGAAAAACATAAGTTTGACCTCACTCTGGTAAAAGATTTGCATAAAATCAATTGCAAAAAGAAAAAAAAAACTTGACATCCTTTACATAATGGATAGGCCATACATGAGTCCTTTTAAAACAAGACGAAATTTCCACCAAGGTAACAAAAAGAAATTCGACACATAACGCATTCACGTACTTGAATGTTTCAATAGTTTTGGGTCAATGTTTCCAGGAAGTCATGAAAAAAGTTTCTTAAGACAATAGGGACATTAAGTAGCTATTGGGTTTTTAGAGTTGTTTTGATGTTACTCTAGCCTGGTTGGGCGGAACGCTGTCGTGTTCCTTCAACCTCTTTTGACATTTTGATGTTTTCAAGTCAATCGGACCACCTAGAGCAGATTTCTACCGTGCTAACAATCCGTCCGTTTAATGTATCCTATTATCAAAAAATTTTAATGAACTGTTCCATTTTATGGACCGTTTACTAGCAATAATAAAATTCAACGACCTATTCAAGGGTGACGTAATTTTTTTAATTTTCAACTTTTACTATCTTTGGTTTTGCTTGAAATTGGAGAGATTTTTATACAATTATTGTAATTTACTTGAGTCTTCTTGGTTTATGACTTATGGTACAATGGTACAATTTAGGCCCAGAAAATATGAAGGTAAAGTTTAGGTCATAGAAACTATGAAGGTAAAGTTTAGGTCCTTTATAGAAACTATGAAGGTAAAGTTTAGGTCCTTTATAGAAACTATGAAGGTAAAGTTTAGGTCCTTTATAGAAACTATAAGTAGTTTAGTCCTATAGAAACTACGAAGGTAAAGTTTAGGTCCTTTATAGAAACTACGAAGGTAAAGTTTAGGTCCTTTATAGAAACTATGAAGGTAAAGTTTAGGTCCTTCGTAGAAACCATGAAGGTAGAGTTTAGGTCCTTTATAGAAACTATGAAGGTAAAGTTTAGGTCCTTTATAGAAACTATGAAGGTAAAGTTTAAGTCCTTTATAGAAACTATGAAGGCAAAGTTTAGGTCCTTTATAGAAACTATGAAGGCAAAGTTTAGGTCATATATAGAAACTATGAAGGTAAAGTTTAGGTCCTTTATAGAAACTATGAAGTTAAAGTTTAGGTCCTTTATAGAAACCATGAAGGTAGAGTTTAGGTCCTTTATAGAAACTATGAAGGTAAAGTTTAGGTCATAGAAACCCCTCCCTTCCCCCTCCCATACCACCGTAATTTACGTCTTGAGAAATGCTTTTAACCAAGAAAATGGCAAAAATAAAGCATCAATCAATAGATCGATTGAATAATTTAAAATAATAAATGAATAATTTTATGTTTGTTGAGTGCCTTTTAATATTGACTTATTCAATCCCCTCGTCAAATCGAAACCCCCCAAGAATTGGCATTCCTCAAGGACTTACTTGAAGCCCACTTTTGTTTACATTTTTCATCAACCTCGATTTCATTTATTTCCACGAAATAAAATCGGACGATTTAATTTTTTTATCGTGTTTTTACAGGTACGTTATCTACTTCCTTCACATGTTTGATTTATACAATTTAAAAGAAAAACATTTCTATGTCAAGGGTAGGATGATAGGGGGACTAAAGGTAAAAAGCGACGTCTCATTGCTTTTATTTCACAACTTGTGAATAAAAATAATTAAAAATTTAAGTCGACTTTTATGAACAAAAGGAGAAATTTCACACTTTTCTCCGGTTGTAATGGTTGACTTCAGTTTATAGTTTTTTTATTTTATTTTTTTATTTTTTTGCAAGATTTTTGAAAAGTAATTTTTGACTCGTTTTTCAACATTTTGGGAAGGGCCTCAGTGCACAATTTTTTTTTTAAATAATGGTCAATATTATTATCGATTCGCATGGTAAGTATCATGATAAATACAATGGTAACAATGAAAAAACTCTAGGGCAGGTATTTTTCGATTCAGAATCAAAATAAAGCAATTTTATAGAAACCATGAAGGTAAAGTTTAGGTCCTCTATAAAAACTACGAAGGTAAAGTTTAGGTCCTTTAGAGAAACTATGAAGGTAAAGTTTAGGTCATTTAGAGAAACTATGAAGGTAAAGTTTAGGTCCTTTATAGAAACCATGAAGGTAAAGTTTAGGTCCTTTATAAAAACTACGAAGGTAAAGTTTAGGTCCTTTAGAGAAACTATGAAGGTAAAGCTTAGGTCCTTTATAGAAACTATGAAGGTAAAGTTTAGGTCCTTTATGGAAACTATGAAGGTAAAGTTTAGGTCCTTTATAGAAACTATGAAGGTAAAGTTTAGGTCCTTTATAGAAACTATGAAGGTAAAGTTTAGGTCCTTTATAGTAACTATGAAGGTAAAGTTTAGGTCCAAATTTTGGTCCAAGTTTAGGTGCAAATTTTTCGTAAATAATCGTAAAAGCCCCTAAGATGACTTTACTACTCAAAAAATTGGATTAAATACCATCAACCCCAAAAATTAACTTTTACCCTAGTACCACCAGGTGAAATTTTTTCGATTCTCACCACCTAGGGTGATTTTCCACCCGATCATTTTTTTTAATTTTTTTCATCAAATGCTTCTAAAAAGTGAAATTTGTTATGGTAATAAAAGTTTTTATTACAAATTAAATTTTAAATTAACAAATTTCATTATTGACATTAAAAAAATATAACAATAACAGCCCTGCATTATTTTTATCTCTTCTGAACGACATATCATGTACGTCCCCATTACTGTATAAATTTTTTAAATCAAAACGAGAAACAAACGTAAATTTTTGAATATGCATATAAAATTATTCATTTAAAAGTATCTAATACTTAGGAAAAGTTAATAAGACGCCATGGTTAGTTGTATGAAACTTATTATATCGACAAAAGTGTGTTAGGTAGCAAATAAAAGCTATGTTTCCACCGCAGATCCAAATTTCAAACCGGTTCTGAATCCAGAGCCATGCGCAGAACGATTATTGGAACGTTTAAACGTTCCGCGCATGCCCCGAGAGTCAAAAACTAGCCTAAAAACCGCGGAAAAAACAAGCCAAAATGTGACATTCATCACCACCCAGGGTGAGATTCCACCCAACTTAAGCAACATCACTCACCACGTGGGGTGATTTACCACCCCAAACGCAGAAATGAGAAACATTAACAAAATTTTCAGAATCGTTGATTACTTCCGGTTAATTTGAGTGACGAAACATGTTGCGAACAACTTATTCGAGGAATACATAAAGGTCAGGACGTTCTCCTACCACTCATTTGTCCATGCGCCTACTTTTAACTTCTCTCGGGTGGCAAATCACCCATCTGGTGGTACTAGGGTTAATTAGTTTAGATGTTGAATTTGGGCCAAAATTTCATCAAATTTTTCAACCATTTCGACCAACTTAAAGAGTTTTCTGATTTACTATCGCCCTCCACACATCCGGAATCTTCACTTTCTTTAACCCTTCGCCCACAAAAAAACCACGTGACGACCTGTAATTTTATCCGATTTTCAAACATAAATAAACATTTCAAATCCCGACTTTTCCTCATTGTATACAAACACTTGAAATAAAAAAAAATAAATAAAAGCTGGCTCAACATGAAGTCGCCCGGTGAAATTAAATTCAAGATAAAAAGTGACTAATGGACAAATAAAAGGTGCTATTGTATAAAATATTTTAAAAAAATTTAAACTTACGTTTTTGTGCCGGGATGATGACGAAAAAAGAGGTGAAAAAAAACTTAAATTAAAGAAACCCCCAAATACATGGAACTAAAATTTAAAGATAAATTTTAGCGTTCTTTACTTTGATTGGCTAAGACACTTGCGAGACGGCTCGTTACTGACGGACTGGTTAGGGATGGTAAAAGTGCGGAACGTTTAGCCGATCGCCCCACTCACCCCGGCTCGTCCCCCACCTTAGCCGCAATTTCAAACTAAACTAAGGCGGCACGTTATGGAATATACGCCCAAACACTTACCACCCTCAAACTAAAGCCGATTATCGGGTCCCCGATAAAACACTTACACAGAACAAGCGTAAACATGAGAATTTTTAAGGTTCATTAGCGTGTTTTTGGCAAATAAGGACGATATTTTTTTAACTGCTCCAATAATTGGGAAAGAAATTTATTCTAAAAAATTAAACATTTATCGATTAGAATGCTCAATAAGGCAAATAAAGTAGGTCAGTTTTGATATCGAATGTTGTATTTTATGTGATAAATTAACGGTGGGTGGATGATTAGAATTGCAAACTCGATGGCCACAGCGCTTTGCAGGGGCGGATTAGCCCAGTTGGAATGCCAAATCCCTTGAGTAACGAAATGCGGTAGTAGTGTAACCAAAGTAACCCCAGTAACCATAGGAAACCCCAGAAAGTAGCCCAAATTACCCCAGTAGCCCAAGTTACCCGAGTAGCCCAATTTACCCCAGTAGCCCAAGTTACCCCAGTAGCCCAATTCACCCCAGTAGCCCAAGTTACCCGAGTAGCCCAATTCACGCATCCCCTCATG
>JAGWEN010001573.1:0-23449 GCA_018703685.1 Orius laevigatus
CCTCCTCTTGAACAGGAGGAGGCAGGGTGGTTGGCCGGACACTGCATGCACACATTTCCGCTTTTCCGATGGAAAAAAAAGAACTAAATAAGAAAAGGCCTTGAAAATCATGCTTCTCAAAACCTACAAAAACGTCCCCAAAATCCACCATTTGGGGCGTATGGTAAAAAATTGAAAAATTTTTGGTCCAAAAAGGAGGGACAGGGTCCCCCCTTTGTTATGGTCGAAAAAAAAAAATTTTTCAAATCGAAAACTGACCTCAGATTCGTGTTTCTTACCCTAAAAACTGTCAAAAACCACATTTTGGGGCTAATCAAAAAATGAAAAATTTCGTGTCAAAAAGTAGCCATAGGGTCCCCCCTTTCGTATGGTCGAAAAAAATATTTTTAAATCGAAAAAGCGACCTCAGATTCGTGTTTCTCACCCTAAAAACCGTCTAAAACCACATTTTTGGCCAAATCAAAAAATGAAAAATTTCGTGTCAAAAAGTAGCCATAGGGTCCCCCCTTTCGTATGGTCGAAAAAAATATTTTTAAATCGAAAAAGCGACCTCAGATTCGTGTTTCTCACCCTAAAAACCGTCTAAAACCACATTTTTGGCCAAATCAAAAAATGAAAAATTTCGTGTCAAAAAGTAGCCATAGGGTCCCCCCTTTCGTATGGTCGAAAAAAATATTTTTAAATCGAAAAAGCGACCTCAGATTCGTGTTTCTCACCCTAAAAACCGTCCAAAACCACATTTTGGCTAAATAAAAAAAAATGAAAAATTTTGTGTCAAAAAAGTAGCCATAGCCTTGTTCACAAATGTTCACAAAATCGTGAAAAATGGGACAAAGAAAAAAAAAATGACACCTGCAAGTGTTTCAAATGCGTCCTTGCTTTTATTTTTATCTTTTATTTGAAAAAAATTAACTCACGTGGTGCTGGTATGCTGGATCCATTGTTTGCAGCGATTTGACTCGACTGACGTCTGAAAAAGAAAATTAAATTATTAGAGAAATTCGCAATAAAACGAATATAAAATCACGTCAAGGTAATAACTCAATCACCCCCCCGACCCCAGGGGGGTGAGGCAAGGGGACTCCTGTGTGAAAGTGGAACAGGAATATAATCATTAGAGAAAAAAAGGTAATTTTATGAAAACGATATATGCAAAGACATGAAAAAGGCTTGAGTCGCATTTTAAAACGGGAAACCTCATGCCGCCCTTGAAACGGGGCCTGGAAGTCTTCAACCGTATATGGAGACATTCAAGGGTCACACACGTTTTTTTTATTTCCTTATTTCTCAATAAAAAAAATTCCATTTCACGATTTTTTTTTCTGCAAGAAAATAATAATGGAAAAAAAATTAAATTCGATGCAGTTTTTTTGTTGTGTATATATATATAGCGTGGGAAAATTGTATTCTTTAATTTAAAAAAAATTGTTTTTCACGTATCACATTGAAAAATGACTGTTAAAACCACATTTTGGGGCAATTCTAAAATTTAAAATTTTGGGTCGAAAAAGTAGAGAAAGGGTCCTTCTTTGGTGTGGTTGGAAAAAAAATGTTTATATCGAAAATCTGACCTCAGATTCGTGTTTCTCACCCTAAAAAACGTCTAAAACCACATTTTGAGGCAAATCAAAAAATCCAAATTTTTCGCCCAAAAAGTAGGTAAGGGTCCCCCCTTTGGTATGGTCAAAATGAACATTTTTGTATCGAAAAACCGACCTCAAATTCGTGTTTCTGACCCCAAAAAACGTCTAAAACCACATTTTGAGGCAAATCAAAAAATCAAAATTTTTCGCCCAAAAAGTAGGTAAGGGTCCCCCCTTTGGTATGGTCAAAATGAACATTTTTGTATCGAAAAACCGACCTCAAATTCGTGTTTCTGACCCCAAAAAACGTCTAAAACCACATTTTCAGGCAAATCAAAAAATCAAAATTTTTCGCCCAAAAAGTAGGTAAGGGTCCCCCCTTTGGTATGGTCAAAATGAACATTTTTGTATCGAAAAACCGACCTCAAATTCGTGTTTCTGACCCCAAAAAACGTCTAAAACCACATTTTCAGGCAAATCAAAAAATCAAAATTTTTCGCCCAAAAAGTAGGTAAGGGTCCCCCCTTTGGTATGGTCAAAATGAACATTTTTGTATCGAAAAACCGACCTCAAATTCGTGTTTCTGACCCCTAAAAAACGTCTAAAACCACATTTTCAGGCAAATCAAAAAATCAAAATTTTTCGCCCAAAAAGTAGGTAAGGGTCCCCCCTTTGGTATGGTCAAAATGAACATTTTTGTATCGAAAAAACCGACCTCAAATTCGTGTTTCTGACCCCAAAAAACGTCTAAAAACCACATTTTCAGGCAAATCAAAAAATCAAAATTTTTCGCCCAAAAAGTAGGTAAGGGTCCCCCCTTTGGTATGGTCAAAATGAACATTTTTGTATCGAAAAACCGACCTCAAATTCGTGTTTCTGACCCCAAAAAACGTCTAAAAACCACATTTTCAGGCAAATCAAAAAATCAAAATTTTTCGCCCAAAAAGTAGGTAAGGGTCCCCCCTTTGGTATGGTCAAAATGAACATTTTTGTATCGAAAAAACCGACCTCAAATTCGTGTTTCTGACCCCAAAAAACGTCTAAAACCACATTTTCAGGCAAATCAAAAAATCAAAATTTTTCGCCCAAAAAGTAGGTAAGGGTCCCCCCTTTGGTATGGTCAAAATGAACATTTTTGTATCGAAAAACCGACCTCAAATTCGTGTTTCTGACCCCAAAAAACGTCTAAAACCACATTTTCAGGCAAATCAAAAAATCAAAATTTTTCGCCCAAAAAGTAGGTAAGGGTCCCCCCTTTGGTATGGTCAAAATGAACATTTTTGTATCGAAAAACCGACCTCAAATTCGTGTTTCTGACCCCAAAAAAACGTCTAAAACCACATTTTCAGGCAAATCAAAAAATCAAAATTTTTCGCCCAAAAAGTAGGTAAGGGTCCCCCCTTTGGTATGGTCAAAATGAACATTTTTGTATCGAAAAACCGACCTCAAATTCGTGTTTCTGACCCCAAAAAACGTCTAAAACCACATTTTCAGGCAAATCGAAAAATCAAAATTTTTCGCCCAAAAAGTAGGTAAGGGTCCCCCCTTTGGTATGGTCAAAATGAACATTTTTGTATCGAAAAACCGACCTCAGATTCGTGTTTCTCACCCTAAAAAACGTTTAAAACCACATTTTCAGGCAAATCAAAAAATCAAAATTTTTCGCCCAAAAAGTAGGTAAGGGTCCCCCCTTTGGTATGGTCAAAATGAACATTTTTGTATCGAAAAACCGACCTCAAATTCGTGTTTCTGACCCCAAAAAACGTCTAAAACCACATTTTCAGGCAAATCAAAAAATCAAAATTTTTCGCCCAAAAAGTAGGTAAGGGTCCCCCCTTTGGTATGGTCAAAATGAACATTTTTGTATCGAAAAACCGACCTCAGATTCGTGTTTCTCACCCTAAAAAACGTCTAAAACCACATTTTGGGCCAAATCAAAAATTTTAATTTCCCAACACACTTGGCAGACTATTTTTTTTAACGGTCTAGAAAGTGATGGGGGCCATGAATCTCGAGTACGAAATATCCATAGATGGAAGTTAGAAGGACGGGAAAGGAGTTTCGTTTCCTTTATGATAACTGGATATAAATGAACTTCCTGAATCTCAAGTCCATAGATTATAAAAAAATCGTGCATTTATATTTTAAAAAAAATTTCAAAAACTTTTTCCAGGGCACACGTGAATGTGCATCCAACATAAAGGAACTACCTCATCATCAGAAAAAAATAAAGGAGGCAGACCTCAATAGCCTGTTTTCCTCCAGAAATCCACTAAAAAAAGAAGCATCAATCGATCACCAGATGACTCATGAGGTAAAATAACCCATGAAGGACTAATGCTAATTTTTTTAAACATGATGACGCTATCAACAGATATTGTCGCTTTTAAGTTTTTAAAAACTCAAGGAAAATGAAGGAAAATGAAAATTTTTAAGGGAAAAAGTGAGGTCGAAAAAAAAGTTTTTTTCATCGAAAAACTGACCTCAGATTCGTGTTTCTGAAACCAAAAACAGTCTAAAATCACATTTTGGGCCAAAACAAAAAATAAAAATTTTGGGTCAAAAAAGTGGGGAAAGGGTCCCCCCTTTGGTGTGGTCGAAAAAAATATTTTCAAATGAAAAAAACGACCTCAGATTCGTGTTTTTCACCCCAAAAACAGTCTAAAACCACATTTTGGACCAAAACAAAAAATAAAAATTTTGGGCCAAAAAAGTAGGGAAAGGGTCCCCCCTTTGGTGTGGTCGAAACAAATATTTTCAAACCCAAAAAACGACCTCGGATTCGTGTTTCTCACCCCAAGAACAGTCTAAAACCACATTTTGGACCAAATCAAAAAATCAAAAAAGTTTGGCAAAAAAGTAGAGTAAGGGTCCCCCCTTTGTTATGCACGAAAAAAATATTTTTTAATCGAAAAACTGTCCTCGGATTCGTGTTTCTCTCCCCCAAAACAGCCTAAAACCGCATTTTGGGCCAAAACAAAAAAATGAAAATTTTTGGTCCACAAAGTATGGACGAAAAAATGATCGAAAAACCATCAAATTCGTCTTATTCACATCAATTAGTAATCGATTGTAATTTTTAATTGTTCATATTAGATGAGTTCATCCTCTCCATAATTTTTTTCCAATTCAGCAAAATTCTAGGAATAGTTTAATAGTCCGAAAAATTTACGTGCGCATAATATTCTGTCCCTACAAAAATTCTTTTATGTTTGTTGGCCCTGCATTCCGAGTTTGAGATAAGATACGTTTGGGACACAAAGCCAATTTAAAAATATCAACTGACACTCATGCGATAACGATTGAAAACAATGAAATTTTTTCCGGTTCTTGAAATAATTTTTAAAATTGGAAAAGCTCAGAGAAAAAAAAAACCGTTTTTTGAGCGATGAGGGTCAAAAAAGGTGGTGGTATAAAAAAAAATGTTTCCAAATCGAAAAAATGACCACAGATTTGTGTTTTTCACCCCAAAAAACGTCTAAAACCACATTTTTGGCCAAATCAAAAAATGAAAAATTTCGTGTCAAAAAGTAGCCATAGGGTCCCCCCTTTCGTATGGTCGAAAAAAATATTTTTAAATCGAAAAACCGACCTCAGATTCGTGTTTCTCACCCTAAAAACCGTCTAAAACCACATTTTTGGCCAAATCAAAAAATGAAAAATTTCGTGTCAAAAAGTAGCCATAGGGTCCCCCCTTTGGTATAGTCGAAAAAAATATTTTTAAATCGAAAAACCGACCTCAGATTCGTGTTTCTCACCCTAAAAACCGTCTAAAACCACATTTTTGGCCAAATCAAAAAATGAAAAATTTCGTGTCAAAAAGTAGCCATAGGGTCCCCCCTTTGGTATAGTCGAAAAAAATATTTTTAAATCGAAAAAGCGACCTCAGATTCGTGTTTCTCAGCCTAAAAACCGTCTAAAACCACATTTTTGGCCAAATCAAAAAAATGAAAAATCTTGTGACTCACATCATACTTTCAATCTGTTTTGATATCCCTTGATCTTCGACAACCCTTTCTTTGGGTAGGGTGTCGACCATATCAGTCGCTTTTTGATTATAGTTGCCGAGGATATTCCGGTAGGCGTTGTACACGATTTTCCTGACGCGAGGGTCATTTGGGTCGACTTTAGCTGCCATCCTGAGTCTCCAGAGCTTGGTAGGCGACTAAACCGAATTTTTTGTCGCCGCCGCGCCGTCCTCTCCCGCCGGGAAAGGAGGGAGCCTAAGATGACGTCATGGCGTCTCAATGACTAACGTTAAAAATCTTAAGTGTCTCCCTCAGCGTGGGTTCGCATTTTTACATTTCCGTTTGACTCAGTGGCCGCTCAAAACCACGCCTTGGTCATTCACATAGTCTTATCAGACTTATCATGATAATCTACAACTTCGTAAACTCATTTATGGCCTAAAAAGGCCTATAGAAGCTACAAAAACCGTAAAAAAAAGAGAAAAAAAACCCATCGAAGTCCAAAATCACTATGTTTTAGCGGATTTCCAGATGGAAGGAGGCTATTGAGGTCGGTCTCACAGATGCTAATGGCTTAGAGGCTTAAATATTCGTGATCAGGAAGAAAAGATCATCAAAGTAGATTTCCGGAGGAAAGGGGGCTATTGAGGTCGGTCTCACAGAGTCTATTGGCTTAGAGGCTTAAATATTCGTGATCAGGACGAACAGATCACGAAAGTAGATTTCCGGAGGATAGGAGGCTATTGAGGTCGGTCTCACAGAGTCTATTGGCTTAGAGGCTTAAATATTCGTGATCAGGACGAACAGATCACGAAAGTAGATTTCCGGAGGATAGGAGGCTATTGAGGTCGGTCTCACAGAGTCTATTGGCTTAGAGGCTTAAATATTCGTGATCAGGACGAACAGATCACGAAAGTAGATTTTCCGGAGGATAGGAGGCTATTGAGGTCGGTCCTCACAGATGCTAGTGGCTTAGAGGCTTAAATATTCGTGATCAGGACGAACAGATCACGAAAGTAGATTTCCGAGGAAAGGAGGCTATTGAGGTCGGTCTCACAGATGCTAATGGCTTAGAGGCTTAAATATTCGTGATCAGGACGAACAGATCACGAAAGTAGATTTCCGGAGGATAGGAGGCTATTGAGGTCGGTCTCACAGAGTCTATTGGCTTAGAGGCTTAAATATTCGTGATCAGGACGAACAGATCACGAAAGTAGATTTCCGGAGGAAAGGAGGCTATTGAGGTCGGTCTCACAGATTCTAATGGCTTAGAGGCTTAAATATTCGTGATCAGGACGAACAGATCACGAAAGTAGATTTCCGGAGGATAGGAGGCTATTGAGGTCGGTCTCACAGAGTCTATTGGCTTAGAGGCTTAAATATTCGTGATCAGGACGAACAGATCACGAAAGTAGATTTCCGGAGGATAGGAGGCTATTGAGGTCGGTCTCACAGAGTCTATTGGCTTAGAGGCTTAAATATTCGTGATCAGGAAGAAAATATCACCTAAGTAGATTTCCGGAGGATAGGAGGCTATTGAGGTCGGTCTCATAGAGTCTATTGGCTTAGAGGCTTAAATATTCGTGATCAGGACGAACAGATCACGAAAGTAGATTTCCGGAGGATAGGAGGCTATTGAGGTCGGTCTCACAGAGTCTATTGGCTTAGAGGCTTAAATATTCGTGATCAGGAAGAAAATATCACCTAAGTAGATTTCCGGAGGATAGGAGGCTATTGAGGTCGGTCTCACAGAGTCTATTGGCTTAGAGGCTTAAATATTCGTGATCAGGACGAACAGATCACGAAAGTAGATTTCCGGAGGATAGGAGGCTATTGAGGTCGGTCTCACAGAGTCTATTGGCTTAGAGGCTTAAATATTCGTGATCAGGACGAACAGATCACGAAAGTAGATTTCCGGAGGATAGGAGGCTATTGAGGTCGGTCTCACAGAGTCTATTGGCTTAGAGGCTTAAATATTCGTGATCAGGAAGAAAATATCACCTAAGTAGATTTCCGGAGGATAGGAGGCTATTGAGGTCGGTCTCATAGAGTCTATTGGCTTAGAGGCTTAAATATTCGTGATCAGGACGAACAGATCACGAAAGTAGATTTCCGGAGGATAGGAGGCTATTGAGGTCGGTCTCACAGATTCTAATGGCTTAGAGGCTTAAATATTCGTGATCAGGACGAACAGATCACGAAAGTAGATTTCCGGAGGATAGGAGGCTATTGAGGTCGGTCTCAAAGAGTCTATTGGCTTAGAGGCATATTAGGCATACATATTCGTGATCAGGAAGAACAGGTCACGAAAGTAGATTTCCGGAGGAAAGGAGGCTATTGAGGTCGGTCTCACAGAGTAAGATGTTTCTATTTTAAAAATTATTTTCAAGAAAATTGGCGACCCAAAAGCTGTCAAGGTTAGTTATTTCACAAAACGGAGTCGGCAATTATTTTCGACGAATCATCATTAACAATTAAATAAAAATTAGTTTTCGTAGATAAAACGTGGTAAAAAAGGAGGTAAAAAGGGCCCCTAGTGTCCAAAAAGGATAAAACAAAATACAAGCTAAAAAGGGCCTTTTTAGAAGCAAAGAAACAAAATCAAGTCAAAAGAGCCCCTAATCTCCAAAAATCGAGGTGAAATGGACCCCTAGTGACCATAAAAGAACAAAAATGAAGCTAAAAAGGGTCTTTTTCATGGCAAAGGAACAACAGGGTAGCTGGGACCCTTTCGAGCGAGGTGGGACCCTTTTGAGCTAGGTGGGACCATTTTGAGCTAGTTGGGACCCTTTTGAGCTAGGTGGGACCCTTTTGAGCTAGGCAGGACCCTTTTGAGATAGGCAGGACCCTTTTGAGCTAGGCAGGACCCTTTTGAGCTAGTTGGGAACCTTTTGAGCTAAGTGGGACCCTTTTGAGCTAGGCGGGACCCTTTCGAGCTAGGCAGGACCCTTTTGAGCTAGTTGGGAACCTTTTGAGCTAAGCGGGACCCTTTTGAGCTAGGCGGGACCCTTTCGAGCTAGGCAGGACCCTTTTGAGCTAGTTGGGAACCTTTTGAGCTAAGCGGGACCCTTTTGAGCTAGGCGGGACCCTTTCGAGCTAGGCAGGACCCTTTTGAGCTAGTTGGGAACCTTTTGAGCTAAGCGGGACCCTTTTGAGCTAGGCGGGACCCTTTCGAGCTAGGCAGGGACCCTTTTGAGCTAGGCGGGACCCTTTTGAGCTAGGCAGGACCCTTTTGAGCTAGTTGGGAACCTTTTGAGCTAAGTGGGACCCTTTTGAGCTAGGCGGGACCCTTTCGAGCTAGGCAGGACCCTTTTGAGCTAGTTGGGAACCTTTTGAGCTAAGCGGGACCCTTTTGAGCTAGGCGGGACCCTTTCGAGCTAGGCAGGACCCTTTTGAGCTAGTTGGGAACCTTTTGAGCTAAGCGGGACCCTTTTGAGCTAGGCGGGACCCTTTCGAGCTAGGCAGGACCCTTTTGAGCTAGTTGGGAACCTTTTGAGCTAAGCGGGACCCTTTTGAGCTAGGCAGGACCCTTTTGAGCTAGTTGGGAACCTTTTGAGCTAAGTGGGACCCTTTTGAGCTAGGCGGGACCCTTTCGAGCTAGGCAGGACCCTTTTGAGCTAGTTGGGAACCTTTTGAGCTAAGCGGGACCCTTTTGAGCTAGGCGGGACCCTTTCGAGCTAGGCAGGACCCTTTTGAGCTAGTTGGGAACCTTTTGAGCTAAGCGGGACCCTTTTGAGCTAGGCGGGACCCTTTCGAGCTAGGCAGGACCCTTTTGAGCTAGTTGGGAACCTTTTGAGCTAAGCGGGACCCTTTTGAGCTAGGCGGGACCCTTTCGAGCTAGGTGGGACCCTTTCGAAGGCGGGACCCTTTTGAGCTAGTTGGGACCCTTTCGAGCATAGGCATTACCCTTTTGAGCTAGGCGGGACCCTTTTGAGCTAGGCAGGACTCTTTTGAGCTAAGCGGGACCCTTTTGAGCTAGTTGGGACCCTTTTGAGCTAGGCGGGACCCTTTTGAGCTAGGCGGGACCCTTTTGAGCTAGGCGGGACCCTTTTGAGCTAGGCGGGACCCTTTTGAGCTAGGCAGGACCCTTTTGAGCTAGTGGGACCTTTTGAGCTAAGCGGGACCCTTTTGAGCTAGGCAGGACCCTTTCGAGCTAGGCAGGACCCTTTTGAGCTCGTTGGGAACCTTTTGAGCTAAGCGGGACCCTTTTGAGCTAGGCAGGACTCTTTTGAGCTAAGCGGGACCCTTTTGAGCTAGTTGGGACCCTTTTGAGCTAGGCGGGACCCTTTTGAGCTAAGCGGGACCCTTTTGAGCTAAGCGGGACCCTTTTGAGCTAGGCGGGACCCTTTTGAGCTAGGCAGGACCCTTTTGAGCTAGTTGGGAACCTTTTGAGCTAAGCGGGACCCTTTTGAGCTAGGCAGGACCCTTTCGAGCTAGGCAGGACCCTTTTGAGCTAGTTGGGAACCTTTTGAGCTAAGCGGGACCCTTTTGAGCTAGGCGGGACCCTTTCGAGCTAGGTGGGACCCTTTTGGGAGTTTTCTTTTGAACTGGTCAAGACGATATGCAAATTTTATCTCTAAGCTTTTCCAACAAAATTTATTGTCGCTCACTTTCTCCTATCGGACCCATAAGAATAGGAAATAAAATGTGAAATTATGACTGGTTTATTGAACGCTTATAGTTCAGGAGGAGGTCAAAAGAGAAAGGCTCACGCTAAAATTGTTTGCATTTTAGACACCTTGTGCGAAATTGGGTATCGAGATAATTTCTAGCTAATTATGATTTTTATTTAGTTAGCTAGTTAAGGCCCTTTTTAGATAATTGAGAACTTTTTAAAGCTAGTTAACAACCCTTTTTATCCAGTTAAAACCGTTGTTTTGCTAGTTAAAACCCTTTTTTAGCTGGCTAAGACCTGTTTTAGCTAGTTAAATCCTTTTAAGCTAGTTAACGCCCTTTAAGGTAGTTAGGAACTTTTTAAAGCTAGTTAACGACCCTTTTTAGTCAGTTAAAACCATTTTTGCTAGTTAACAACCCTTTTTTGGCTAGTTAAGACCCTGTTTTAGCTATTTAAAAAATCCTTTTAAGCTAGTTAACGCCCTTTAAGATAGTTAAGAACTTTTTAAAGCTAGTTAACAACCCTTTTTAGCCAGTTAAAACCATTTTTGCTAGATAACAACCCTTTTTTGGCTAGTTAAGACCCTGTTTTAGCTAGTTAAAAAATCCTTATAAGCTAGTTAACGCCCTTTAAGGTAGTTAGAAACTTTTTAAAGCTAGTTAACGACCCTTTTTAGTCAGTTAAAACCATTTTTGCTAGTTAACAACCCCTTTTTTGGCTAGTTAAGACCCTGTTTTAGCTAGTTAAATCCTTTTAAGCTAGTTAACGCCCTTTAAGATAGTTAGGAACTTTTTAAAGCTAGTTAACAACCCTTATTAGCCAGTTAAAACCATTTTTGCTAGTTAACAACCCTTTTTTGGCTAGTTAAGACCCTGTTTTAGCTAGTTAAGGCCATGTTTAGATAGTTAACAACCCTTTTTAGCCAGCTAAAACCCTTTTCAGCTGGTTAAGACCCTGTGATAGCTAGTTAACAACCCTTTTAAGCTAGATGCGGACCCCTCTTTAGCTAGTTAAGACTGTCTTAATGCTAGTTAAGACCCTTTTTTAGCTAGTTAACGACCTTTTAAGCTAGTTATGACGTCGTGTACTAGAATGTGATGATATTCATTGTAGGGAGTTGGTTGGCACCTTGACACCTCACATTTAAATAGAAAAAAACTTTATCGAAGGCCTTTCAGTACAAAAGATTCTAACTTTTGACCTCTAATCGGCTTCTCCAAGTACCAGACCTACCGGTCCGATCTGAAATTTTTTAAAGGCGAGGGGGGATCGAAAATACGGTTGTTGACTCGGATGGCTAAATGCCATCATGTTTGTATTTGTGAAAGCCGCCCACCGAAAAGATCAAGTTACAAACTGAGGACGATGATGCGAAAAGACTCTTTCCGCCTTTTTAATTGGCCGAGTCCAAGGTTTCCGTTCATATTTTGTTCAAAATAGGTGAACTTCATGACTAGACTTCAAACGTCCATAACCTCCTTAATTTTTAACATATTTAGTCCATATCTATACCGTTCGAAAGCTCACTTAAAGGCCTATAAAGGTTTCTAAATAGTAAAAAAAATTAAAACCACTCCTTCCCTTTCAAAAATGGCTTTGAAGTTCAAAATCACGATATAAACAATGGAGAAATGTGGATAACGGATCCTGCATCGACTCCAGGACCTCATTCTGACGGCTTCTAAAGGGGAAATCATCGATAAGTCCAAAACTGACAAAAGAACTTATAAAATTATTTCTCTATATTACGTAAAAGGTTAATCAAGGTTTCTGGAGTAGCGGTTACGGTTTTCACCTTGGCCGGGCACCTACGTATCGTGGAAACGCATCAATTCGAACCGTTTTTATCATAACATACTTTTTTTTTTAAATTGAGAATTCCCTTTAGTTTTACGACCCTTTACTGCTGGTTAAAAAAAATTTTTTTTGTTAGTATGTAAAGGCCATTTTTTGCCTAGTTGTCATAATATTCTACCTGCACAGACAATATACGTTAATGAAGGCTAGAAAGGACCCTTTTCAGCTCGTTAAGACTATTTACGGCCAGACGAGACCCTTTTGGATACCTTTTTCTGCAAGTTAGGACCCTTTTCTGCAAGTTAGGACCCTTCTCTGCAAGTTAGGACCCTTTTCTGCAAGTTAGGACCCCTTTCTGCAAGTTAGGACCCTTTTCTGCAAGTTAGGACCCCTTTCTGCAAGTTAGGGCCCTTTTCTGCAAGTTAGGACCCGTTTCTGCAAGTTAGGACCCCTTTCTGCAAGTTAGGGCCCTTTTCTGCAAGTTAGGGCCCTTTTCTGCAAGTTAGGACCCCTTTCTGCAAGTTAGGACCCTTTTCTGCAAGTTAGGACCCTTTTCTGCAAGTTAGGACCCCTTTCTGCAAGTTAGGACCCTTTTCTGCAAGTTAGGACCCTTTTCTGCAAGTTAGTACCCCATTTCTGCAAGTTAGGACCCCTTTCTGCAAGTTAGGACCCCTTTCTGCAAGTTAGGACCCTTTTCTGCAAGTTAGGACCCCTTTCTGCAAGTTAGGACCCTTTTCTGCAAGTTAGGACCCCTTTCTGCAAGTTAGGACCCCTTTTTGCAAGTTAGGACCCTTTTCTGCAAATTAGGACCCTTTTCTGCAAGTTAGGACCCCTTTCTGCAAGTTAGGACCCCTTTCTGCAAGTTAGGACCCCTTTCTGCTCTGCAAGTTAGA
The DNA here is from genome assembly GCA_018703685.1 of Orius laevigatus. Taxonomy (NCBI): domain Eukaryota; kingdom Metazoa; phylum Arthropoda; class Insecta; order Hemiptera; family Anthocoridae; genus Orius; species Orius laevigatus. Next base: position 12,857 of record JAGWEN010001573.1, read on the forward strand.
ACCCTTTTCTGCAAGTTAGGACCCCTTTCTGCAAGTTAGGACCCTTTTCTGCAAGTTAGGACCCTTTACTGATGGTTAAAAAAAATTTTTTGTTAGTATGTAAAGGCCATTTTTTGCCTAGTTGTCATCATATTCTACCTGTACAGACAATATACGTTTATGAAGGCTAGAAAGGACCCTTTTCAGCTGGTTAAGACTATTTTCGGCCAGACGGGACCCTTTTTGATACCCTTTTCTGCAAGTTAGGACCTTTTTCTGCAAGTTAGGACCCTTTTCTGCAAGTTAGGACCCTTTTCTGCAAGTTAGGACCCTTTTCTGCAAGTTAGGACCCTTTTCTGCAAGTTAGGACCCTTTACTGATGGTTAAAAAAAATTTTTTGTTAGTATGTAAAGGCCATTTTTTGCCTAGTTGTCATCATATTCTACCTGTACAGACAATATACGTTTATGAAGGCTAGAAAGGACCCTTTTCAGCTGGTTAAGACTATTTTCGGCCAGACGGGACCCTTTTTGATACCCTTTTCTGCAAGTTAGGACCTTTTTCTGCAAGTTAGGACCCTTTTCTGCAAGTTAGGACCCTTTTCTGCAAGTTAGGACCCTTTTCTGCAAGTTAGGACCCTTTTCTGCAAGTTAGGACCCCTTTCTGCAAGTTAGGACCCTTTTCTGCAAGTTAGGACCCCTTTCTGCTCTGCAAGTTAGAACCCTTTTCTGCAAGTTAGAACCCTTTTCTGCAAGTTAGAACCCTTTTCTGCAAGTTAGGACCCCTTTTCTGCAAGTTAGGACCCTTTTCTGCACGTTAGGACCCTTTTTTTGCTATTTATGACCAATTTTCTGCCAGTTAAGACCCTTTTTCTGCAATTCACGACCCCAATTTTTAAATTTTTCATGGTATGAAACGAGTCCAACTTACCGGTCGGTGGGTATACACCATAAATTCCATGGAGCGTCTTTCTTCAACCTCATCCTCGACAACTTTCGCTCTTCGGACTAAACAACGAAAATTATGCAAACGCGAGACGCATCCCACGTGGACTTCGCCCCACTGAAAATTCTCGTTTTGCCTTTAACGGAGCCGATCTCAAGGCTCTTCTTATTGGGGAGATCTCTGGACAAATTATAGCCGATCTGTTGGATCTTTAAAATTAGTTTTAGGAGGAAGTGGGAAAACGTCCAACGGTAATCCCCCATGATTTTTCCGTCCTCCCAATGTTAAATCTCGCTCTAGGACACGTTTTCCGCCTTTTTCTATTTATTTATAGGAAGCAGATGTTCCGAACAGCCTACATTTAGGGTACAACAACCTTAAATTCAATTTTAAATAGTTATGCCATCCAAAAGGACTTTGACCCTTTTTCTAACGAGGAAGATGGGCTTTCACCTTCCGATTCACTTTTAACTATTTTTTAACTAGTCATGAACCTCTCGAGCTATTTACGACCCTTTCAAGCAAGTTTATGACCATCTCAAGCTAGTTATGCCATCTCAAGCTAGTTATGCCATCTCAAGCTAGTTATGCCCCTCTCAAGCTAGTTATGCCCCTCTCAAGCTAGTTATGCCATCTCAAGCTAGTTATGCCCCTCTCAAGCTAGTTATGCTCCTCTCAAGCTAGTAATGACCCGCTCAAGCTAGTTATGACCCTCTCAAGCTAGTTACGACCCTCTCAAGCTAGTTACGACCCTCTCAAGCTAGTTATGACCCTCTCAAGCTAGTTATGACCCTCTCAAGCTAGTTATGACCCTCTCAAGCTAGTTATGATCCTCACAAGCTAGTTATGACTCTCTCGAGCTAGTTATGACCCTCTCAAGCTAGTTATGATCCTCTCAAGCTAGTTATGACCCTCTCAAGCTAGTTATGACCCTCTCAAGCTAGTTATGCCCCTCTCAAGCTAGTTATGCCCCTCTCAAGCTAGTTATGCCCCTCTCAAGCTAGTTATGCCCCTCTCAAGCTAGTTATGCCATCTCAAGCTAGTTATGGACCCTTTCGAGCAATTTATGACCATTTCGAGCAATTTATGACCATTTCAAGCTATTCATGACCTTTTCAAGCTTTTTATGGCGCTTTCAAGCTAGTTATGACCCGCTCAAGCTAGTTATGACCCTCTCAAGCTAGTTATGACCCTCTCAAGCTAGTTACGACCCTCTCAAGCTAGTTACGACCCTCTCAAGCTAGTTATGACCCTCTCAAGCTAGTTATGACCCTCTCAAGCTAGTTATGACCCTCTCAAGCTAGTTATGATCCTCACAAGCTAGTTATGACTCTCTCGAGCTAGTTATGACCCTCTCAAGCTAGTTATGATCCTCTCAAGCTAGTTATGACCCTCTCAAGCTAGTTATGCCCCTCTCAAGCTAGTTATGCCCCTCTCAAGCTAGTTATGCCCCTCTCAAGCTAGTTATGCCCCTCTCAAGCTAGTTATGCCATCTCAAGCTAGTTATGGACCCTTTCGAGCAATTTATGACCATTTCGAGCAATTTATGACCATTTCAAGCTATTCATGACCTTTTCAAGCTTTTTATGGCGCTTTCAAGCTATTTATGGCCCTTGCAAGCTATTTATGATCCTTTTTAAGATATTTATGACCCTTTATTTATTTATTTAACTTTTTTCCTTACAGTACTTATTAGATAATTAGGACCCTTTTTAGCCTAGTTAAGACACAAGATAAGTAGTTAGGACTCTCCTTACATAACATATTATAACCCTTAATAGCTAGTTAGGACCCTCGTTAACAAGTTATGACCCTTATTTAAGAGTTACAACCCATATTATCAAGTCATGACCCTTTTTTGACCTTTTATAACATATCCATGCCGAAAGCCCTACAATATGAATGAAAATAAGAAGGGTCATGACCCCCGAAATACGATTTAAAGGTCAAGATAGGTTCTTTTTCTTGTGGATTCGAATCGACCATTTTACACACTCAATGGTCAAAAAAAGGGTAAAATTTAAAAATAAAACGCGTGAGTTTGGAATGGTGGAGGACTGTGTGTGTATTTGGCGATGGTCAGTCGATCTATAAATGTATGAACGGGAGCCGGGCCAAAAAAAAACCTCGCAACCTTTGCGTGAGTCAACAATGGTCGCGGAAAAACGTTCGAATTTCAAAAAACGTGAAAAAGGTGATGAAGAAACCGTTTTCGACTTTTGTGACGTCATGGGATGCATGAAAGACTTCCGAGTATGAAGGGACGAGGAGGTTTTTCTGGCTCGCATCTACAAAATTGAGCTCTGACTCATCCACGAACGCATTTATCGCATCGGAAGGTCAAATCTAATTAAAACAACGGATTCCTCCGCTCAATATTCAATTTTACTTTCGAATTGACCTCTAACTGATCAAACAATCAAAATTTTATTTTGTTTTTTGAACTCATTTTCATTTATTTTTGTATTAGGAGGATTCTAAAATAAAATTAAGGTCAAGAATTTATAGATTTTATGTCTTCATGAGCCCCTGACATGATTTCGAGTGGTGAAGGATCCAAAAAACAATATTTTCAACACCCTTTTCATGTGGTCGAAAAAAAAAGTTTTTTATCGCAAAACTGACCTTAGATTCGTATTTCTCAAGCCGAAAAAAGTCCAAAAACACAATTTGGGCAAAATCAAAAAATGAAAATTTTGGGTCGAAAAAGTGTGGTAAGGGTCCCCCCTTGGATGGGGTCGAAAAAAATGTTTTTAAATCGCAAAACTGAGTTCAGATTCGTGTTTCTCACCCTCAAAAACGTTTAAAACCACATTTTGAGCCAAATCAAAAAATGAAAAAAATCGTGTCAAAAAGTAGCCATAGGGTCCCCCCTTGGATGGGGTCGAAAAAAAATTTTTCAAATCGCAAAACTGACTTCAGATTCGTATTTCTCACCCCAAAAAACGTCTAAAACCACATTTTGAGCCAAATCAAAAAATGAAAAAAATCGTGTCAAAAAGTAGCCATAGGGTCCCCCCTTGGATGGGGTCGAAAAAAATGTTTTCAAATCGCAAAACTGACTTCAGATTCGTATTTCTCATCCCAAAAAACGTCTAAAACCACATTTTGAGCCAAATCAAAAAATGAAAAAAATCGTGTTAAAAAGTAGCCATAGGGTCCCCCCTTGGATGGGGTCGAAAAAAATGTTTTCAAATCGCAAAACTGACTTCAGATTCGTATTTCTCATCCCAAAAAACGTCTAAAACCACATTTTGAGCCAAATCAAAAAATGAAAAAAATCGTGTCAAAAAGTAGCCATAGGGTCCCCCCTTGGATGGGGTCGAAAAAAATGTTTTCAAATCTCAAAACTGACTTCAGATTCGTATTTCTCACCCCAAAAAACGTCTAAAACCACATTTTGAGCCAAATCAAAAAATGAAAAAAATCGTGTCAAAAAGTAGCCATGGGGTTCCCCCTATGGGGAAGGTCGAAAAAATCTCATTTAGGGCCAAAACAAAAATCGAATGTTTTCCTCAAAAATTCTTTTTTTTAAACACTTTTAGATATTTTGGGACAAAAAATTAATTTTTGGGTCCAAAACTCACCTCCAAGGAGCAGATTCTGTCATTTTCACAACCGCACAGGTTCGAACTTAAGGTTATTAATTATTTATAATTTTTTAATTAATTGTTTAGCATTTGGTTTCTTTTGTATATTCTAAAATTTAAGTCTACCCACGACCTGGGCGTTCTTAAACTAGACAAACGGCGGCAAATCCGTGGAGGAACCCCGTCTAAACCCCCCTCTACTAATCTCAGGTTTATAAATAAAATCGAAAATGTTTATAAAGAATTCGAGTAAAAAAAATTTTTTGATTTTTTTCCCTTGTTTCGTCAAGGTCGTCTTAAAATAACCAAAAAAGTTGGTTTTCCAACCAAAAAAATTCGGTTTTTGGCTAAAAAATGAGGCTAATCTGATCGAATTCTGAGGGTGTAGTGCCCTCTTTATTCTGGCAGACGGCGGCTTTCGATTAATTATAACAAGGGCAATGCCTTTTTAGACTGGGATTAATGTGGCTAGTATAAGGATGTGATGGGATTTAAACATCTGTCCTAAATATGTTGTGAAAAACCTTAGGCGAACATTTCGGTTTGAGAAGTAGACTATAGGCCACTAGCCTTGCTCATAAAGTAGCCATAGCCTCGCTTAGGGTCATCAATCACCGTTCACGACGATTAGGCCACCTCCCTTGATCAATCAAAGGCCTTAACAGCTTTTAGGCAACTCCCCCTGACCAATTAAAAGCCTTAATAAGGTTTAGGCCACTCCCCCTGACCAATCAAAGGCCTGAATTGCATTTAGCCCTTCCCCCTGACCAATCAAACGCCTTAATACCATTTAGGCCACTCCTCCGAATCATTAAAAAGCATTAACAGCCTTTAGGCAACTCCCCCTGACCAATTAAAAGCCTTAGTAAAGTTTAAGCCACTCCCCCTGACCAATCAAAGGCCTCAACTGCATTTAGGCCACTCCTCCTGACCAATCAAACGCCTTAATAGCATTTAGGCCACTCCCCCTCACCAATTAAAAGCCTCACTAAAGTTTAAGCCACTCCCCCTGACCAATCAAAGGCCTCAACAGCATTTAGGCCCTTCCCCCTGACCAATCAAAAGCCTCAACTGCATTTAGGCCCTTCCCTCTGACCAATCAAACGCCTTAATAAGAATTTAGGCCACTCCCCCTCACCAATCAAACGCCTTAACAGCGTCAAGGCAGGTCCATCCAACCAATCAGACGCCTCAACAGCATTTTTGCCACTCCCCCTCACCAATCATAGGATAAGAACAGCACAGATATGTAAGTAGGTACTCACTCGTAGTAGTACTCATAGGCGGAGTCGTCATCGAGTAATCCCTCCTTGAGCGCCAACTCACGAAAAGCTTCTTCGACATTTTCCTCTTTCCTGTTGACTCTTTTCGCCGGACGGGTCGGCCTCCCGCCCAGAAGATCGCCCAGCTTCGACCTGATGTTCTCATACGTCTCAGCCGGTATTTCGGGCTTTTCGGCGTAGTTGTCGTAAAAACCGGAAGGCGTCTTCGAACGATCTTTGACGCTCTTGAACGGTCTAAGGTCTTCTTCTTTGTATTCCCTCCGGCATGCGGATTCGACGTTCTCGTACGGCGAACGCGGACATCGAGTCACCTTCTCGTACGACGATTCGGTAAACGTGCGCTTTTTATGCTCGTACAACCCTTCGACGAACTCCTTTTTGGTCAAAGTCACGTTTCGATCATTCGGCATAACCTTCATCCTTTGATCTACGATTTGCTTTCTTAAATCCTGGTTCTTTGAATACTGATTATAGCCAACTATCTGATTTTGCATTCTTGAACAATCTTCCTGGTTCTGCTCATAGCCTTCTACTTTTTGCGAAAAGCCATGCCTTTTAGAACCTTCCTGGTTCTGCTCATAACCTTCTGTTTTCTGCGAATGGCATTCCTGATAATCTCTCTGTTGCATTCTTGAACAATCTTGCTGGTTCTGCTCATAACCTTCTACTTTCTGCGAATAACCGTCCCGCTCATATACTTCTGCTTTCTGTGAACACTCTTGCCTTTCGGAATAACTTTCTGCTCCCTGCTTTTGCATTCTCGAACAATCTTGCTGGTTCTGCTCATAACCTTGTACTTTCTGCGGATAACCGTCCTGCTTATAACATTCCTCATTGTGCTCATAACCTTCTGCTTTCTGCGAATGCCATTCCTGATAATCTTCTGCTCTCTGTTGCATTCTTGAACAATCTTGCTGGTTCTGCTCATAACCTTCTACTTTCTGCGGATAACCGTCCAGCTTATAACCTTCCTCATTGTGCTCATAACCTTCTGCTTTCTGCGAATGCCATTTCTGATAATCTTCTGCTCTCTGTTGCATTCTTGAACAATCTTGCTGGTTCTGCTCATAACCTTCTGCTTTCTGCGAATAGCCATCCTGATAACCTTTTGCATTCTGCTTTTGCATTTTTGAATAATCTTGCTGATTCTGCTCATAACCTACTTTCTGCGAACAACCTTGCATCGTATAACCATCTAGGTTCTGCTCATGAACTTCTTCTTTCTGCGAATAACCTTCCGTTTTGTAAACTTCCTGATTCTGCTTTCTTGAATAGTCTTCCTGGGTATAAACATCTTTCTGCGAATATTCTTGCATTCCTCCGGAGTCTTCAGTTGGACCATTATTCTGCAAAGATTCATTGAAAACTTGGCCTTCATTAGTCGCTTCAAAGTTGCAATTTTTCTTCTGAAGGTTCTGCGAGTTTTCGATTTTGGGTGTCTGAAAATGGTCGTTTTTGGGATCCTTTTTGCGATTTTGGTTGATGAAATCGGAAGGCTTCTTGAGGCAAGATGGATTCGAAAAACGTCGAACGGTTTCTTTCTTTTCGAATGTCGATGGAAGGGAATCGCGATTTTTCGACAAATATGAAGTCGACGGTTCTTTGAGTGCTTCTTCGACGATGCCCACAGCGTTTTTATGCACGGAGATCGGCACTGACATGGTCTTCTCGAAGAATTCGTATTTCGAATTGAAATCATTAGTGTCGTTTTCGAAATGGACTTTCTTCTGATGATCTGTGACCTTGATTTCTGGGATTTTTTCGTGCTTAGGTTCGCAGTAGTGGGCAGAAAATGGATTCGTCGGGCTTAGCTCTTTTTTCGACTCGTAAGGCTCGCACGATTTCGACCTTTCTTCGTATCTTTTCGATGAAGTTTCTGCTTTGAAATAAAGGCTTTCGGTGGATCCGTCAGATTTGGCATATGGTGACGTCATTCTGGATATCCCGTCGCCCCATTTGAACCTTCTTACTGAATCACCTTTTCGACAACTTTCCCAAAATTTGCGCTTTTCTTCTCTAGGGTCGAATTTTCGGTTTTCGTTCTTGTATCTGTTTAGATTCTGGAAAATCGTACTTTGAGAAACGAAGTCGCTTTTCTGCGGCACCTGCAGATCAGGAGGAGGACTCGTCCAGAATTTGTCTTCTTTCTTCGACTTCTCAAGCGTTTTCGACTCCTCAATGTTTTTCTTCGACTCCTGAATTGATTTCGACTCCTGGACTTTGATTTCTGTCTTACGACGTTCTTCGAAGACATTTTTCGTTTCGGATTTCTGAACGATTTCTGATTTCGATTCGAAAACCGAAGGTGAAATTTTGACTTTTGGCTTCTTCATGATGAGAAGTTCGAGCTTTTTGCTTGGATTCTTGAGCAAAGATTCGACCTCGGCATTCGACATCGTGGTCGTGTCGACACCTTCGATTTCGAGAACGCGATCGCCAGCCTCCAAATGCTCGGACGCTAAACTTCCATTGTCCACCTAAAAAAAGGACCTTTTTTAAAATAAATAAACATTATTGGCATTTGGCAATGTCTATGGCTGTCTGCGAGATGAGTCATACGAATTGCTTGATAAAGGCTACGTTCCGGAACTTCTATTGGATGCGATGAGTGCCAAAATCGTTAAGGACTTTATTCTTAATTAGTGGGATTTCTATATAAAACATAGGGTCGAATTCGAAAAATAAGGTCAAAAAAAAAAGTTTTCAAATCGAAAAAATGACCTCAGATTCGTTTTTCTCACCCTGAAAACAGTCCAAAAACACAATTTGGGCCAAATCAAAAAATGAAAATTTTGGGTCGAAAAAGTAGGGAAAGGGTCCCCCCTTTGGTGTGGTCGAAAAAAATGTTTTTAAATCCAAAAACCGACCTCAGATTCGTTTTTCTCACCCTAAAAACAGCCCAAAACCACATTTTGGTGTAAATCAAAAAATGAAAATTTTGAGTCGAAAAAGTAGGGATAGGGTCCCCCCTTAGGTGTGGTCGAAAAAAAATGTTTTTCAAATCGAAAAACCGACCTCAGATTCGTGTTTCTCACCCTAAAAACAGTCTAAAACCACATTTTGGGCCAAATCAAAAAATGAAAATTTTGATCCAAAAAGTAGGGAAAGGGTCCCCCCTTGGTGTGGTCGAAAAAAATGTTTTTAAATCGAAAAACCGACCTCAGATTCGTGTTTTCTCACCCTAAAAAACGTCTAAAACCACATTTTGGGCCAAATCAAAAAATGAAAATTTTGGTCCAAAAAGTAGGGAAAGGGTCCCCCCTTGGTGTGGTCGAAAAAAATGTTTTTAAATCGAAAAACCGACCTCAGATTCGTGTTTCTCACCCTAAAAAACGTCTAAAACCACATTTTGGGCCAAATCAAAAAATGAAAATTTTGGTCCCAAAAAGTAGAGAAAGGGTCCCCCCTTTGGTGTGGTCGAAAAAAATGTTTTTAAATCGAAAAACCGACCTCAGATTCGTGTTTCTCACCCTAAAAAACGTCTAAAACCACATTTTGAGCCAAATCAAAAAATGAAAATTTTGGTCCAAAAAGTAGTGGAAGGGTCCCCCCTTGGTTGTGGGTCGAAAAAAATGTTTTTTAAATCGCAAAAACCGACCTCAGATTCGTGTTTCTCACCCTAAAAAAAGTCTAAAACCACATTTTGGGCCAAATCAAAAAATGAAAATTTTGGATCCAAAAAGTAGGGAAAGGGTCCCCCCTTGGTTGTGGTCGAAAAAAATGATTTTTAAATCGAAAAACCGACCTCAGATTCGTGTTTCTCACCCTAAAAAATGCCAAAAACCACATTTTGAGCCAAATCAAAAAATGGAAATTTTGGTCCCAAAAAGTAGAGAAAGGGTCCCCCCTTTGTTGTGGTCGAAAAAAATATTTTTAAATCGAAAAACCGACCTCAGATTCGTGTTTCTCACCCTAAAAAACGTCTAAAACCACATTTTGAGCCAAATCAAAAAATGAAAATTTTGGATCCAAAAAGTAGGGAAAGGGTCCCCCCTTGGTTTTGGTCCAAAAAAATATTTTTAAATCGCAAAATCGACCTCAGATTCGTGTTTCTCGCCCTAAAAAACGTCTAAAACCACATTTTGAGCCAAATCAAAAAATGAAAATTTTGGATCCCAAAAGTAGTGAAAGGGTCCCCCCTTGGTTTTGGCCAAAAAAAATTTTTTTAAAACGCAAAATCCACCTCAGATTCGTGTTTCTCGCCCTAAAAAACGTCTAAAACCACATTTTGAGCCAAATCAAAAAATGAAAATTTTGGATCCAAAAAGTAGGGGAAGGGTCCCCCCTTGGTTTTGGTCGAAAAAAATATTTTTAAATCGCAAAACCGACCTCAGATTCGTGTTTCTCACCCTAAAAAACGTCTAAAACCACATTTTGAGCCAAATCAAAAAATGAAAATTTTGGATCCAAAAAGTAGGGGAAAGGGTCCCCCCTTGGTTTTGGTCGAAAAAAATATTTTTAAATCGCAAAACCAACCTCAGATTCGTGTTTCTCGCCCTAAAAAACGTCTAAAACCACATTTTGAGCCAAATCAAAAAATGAAAATTTTGGATCCAAAAAGTAGGGAAAGGGTCCCCCCTTGGTTTTGGTCGAAAAAAATATTTTTAAATCGCAAAACCGACCTCAGATTCGTGTTTCTCACCCTAAAAAACGTCTAAAACCACATTTTGAGCCAAATCAAAAAATGAAAATTTTGGATCCAAAAAGTAGGGGAAGGGTCCCCCCTTGGTTTTGGTCCAAAAAATTTTTTTAAAACGCGAAATCCACCTCAGATTCGTGTTTCTCGCCCTAAAAAA
>JAGWEN010001574.1:0-23446 GCA_018703685.1 Orius laevigatus
ACCCTCACCCTCTAAACTACCCTCCCACCCTCTAAACTACCCTACCACCATCTAAACTACCCTCCTAACCTTTAAATTAAGCCCTACCTTCAAAACTACCCGCCTACCCTGGAAACTACCATTCTACCCTCTTAACTACCCTCCCACACTCTAAACTACCCTACCACCATCTAACTACCCTCCTAACCTAGTTTAGAGGGTAGGAGGCTAGTTTAGTTGTAGGAGGGTAGTTTAGGGGGTAGGAGGGTAGTTAAGGGGTAGAAAGGTAGGAGGGTAGTTTAGAGGGTAGGAGGGTAGTTCAGAGGGAAGGAGGGTAGTTTAGAGGGTGGGAGGGTAGTTAAGAGGGTATGAGGGTAGTTAAGGTGGTAGGAGGGTCCTCCTACACTCTAAACTGCCCTCTATAGTTTAGAAGGTATGAGAGTAGTTTAGAGGGTAGAATGGTAGTTTCCAGGGTAGGCGGGTAGTTTTGAGGGTAGGGGGTAGTTTAAATCCTCCTACCCCTAAACTAGCCTCCTACGCTCATAAATACCCTCCTACTCCCTAAACTATCCTCCTACCCCCTAAATTACCCTCATACCATCTAATCTACCCTCCCACCCTCTAATCTACCCTACCACCATCTAAACTACCCTCCTAACCTTTAAACTACCCCCTACCATCAAAAGTACCCGCCTACCATGGAAACTATTATTCTACACTCTAAACTACCCTCCTACCCCCTTAACTACCCTCATACCATCTAAACTACCCTCATACCCTCTAAACTACCCCCATACCCTCTAAACTACCCTCATACCCTCTAAACTACCCTCCTAACCCCAAAACTACCCTACTATCCCCTAAACCACCCTCCTACCGTCATAACTACCCTCCTATCTTATATATTACCCTCATACCCTCTAAACTACCCAAAAACCGTCCACACTACCCTCGAACTTTCTAAATTATACCCTAGCCCTTTAAACTATCACCTAACCCTTTAAATTACCACTATCATATACCAAATCAAAGGTCAGTTTTACTATACAGGTTCTCCTTCCGTTCTCAAAATCGAGGGTTAGAGTGTAATACAATAACTTTCTTTTTGAGAAAGTTAATAATTAAATTGTCATCGTTTCGTAGATGCGATAAAATATGAGATTCTCTTGTAATCAATCCGAAAAGACTCATTTCAAAGGGGATGGCGTCTTAATATTTCGTGAAACTCTTTTGTATTTATGCTTTGGGAGTTTATCTTTTATTGAAGTATCGATTTAAAATATTTAAGGAACTTATAAAGCGGGGGCGTCATTAATCTTGCATTGTCGGCGAGTCTCGGGCAACAGCTTTTCCTTCTATCAATCCGGAAACAACTTCGCCCCATCATTCATCCATTTTTCCCTCGAAAAATATTATTTTTTTCGTAAAAATAGTTTAAGTGGTTTTTTAACGAGCCCCGCCATTTTTATGGAAAAGATAAAAAACCGGGGTCGGAAAAGTAATGTTTTAGAAGGAAATTAGAATGTGTAATCAAGAAAGGGTTTAAACTACTCCCTAGAGAGTAATATAAAAAATAAAATATAATTCACCCTCTGATTTTAACGTACGATTAGAATGTTCATTACGTAATTTTTAAGTTCTGACACGTACAAAGAGAATTTAATACTTCAAATCCAAGAATCCCTCGCAAAATTGCATTTTTATTGCAGATAGAGGTCAGTATTAATTCCTGAAAAACTTTTATCTTGATTTTTGTCTCCTGATAGAGTGGAAAAGCCGATTATCTGCCAGAATTTTGACCTCACGATAAAAGTATCGAAGTAAACCCCTCTTAAATTTTAGCAAGGAATCGATTGGTATCAATAAATTTTGGATCCAACATACAGGGTGTCCCAGAACGACCCTAACTTCGTTATTTTATATACAAACCTTATGTTTTGACGAAAAAAATCGAATCTACGCTTAATTTTTAGTAAATTTTGCTTAAAACAATTTTTTATAGGACCAAACGTTCTGGAGTTAAGGGGGGTTTTCTTCGATAATTATTTTCGTCAGGTCAAAAATGTGGCAGATAATCCACTCTAGATGGCAACCCTGTATACTTGAATAAAATATAATCTAAAAGAAAGCTATAAATACTGAAGGAGTCCTATAAAATATTAAAGCCTCAGCAAATTCTTTATCCTTTTTAGATCTTTTTATATTTCTATTAAATAAACCGTGGTCATAAATGTAGGAGGCATTACAGCTTCCGATGTCGCCCACCCTTTTCAGGGAGTTCTGGAATTGATTCTAGGAAAAAGGGGGGAAAAGCCCTTCTCGGCCGTAATATAAGTCTTGGATTGGGTTTTTTCCGCTAGACTTAGCCGAGATAATTGGGCCCATACTTTACCGTGGAAGGCTCCCGAGGATATACTGCCTTTTGGTACAAATTAATTAATTATTTTATAAAAAAGAATAAAATACAAGGATATTGAATATGGTGGGTATTATGGGCCGTATATCATATGATTTTCCAATATTTACCCTCTCGGCCCTCCCCTTCTTTTCGAACGGATTACAATGGAAAACCTTTTCCCGAGGTCTATAGTTCAACCTTAACGTTTGTTTATTGGAAAGTAAATTTCCGATCCCCCTTTTGTGACCCGAAATGCTCTCTCAATCCACAAAAGTCATAATTTAGCAATCTTTTACTTTCGACGATATATTTTGAATTTACGTTCCTTTCTTTCTGATCGATTGAGTTGAAGTGGGAGATTGGCGGAATGGATTCCACTTGGAAGGAAATTTCCCTTTTTAGGGAAAAATGACCCTCTTGAGGGAAAATTAAGGGGAAAATTCAAAAAAAGGGAAATTTGTATAAAAAACGTCGTAATATTCAAAATAATTATCTCCCACAAAGTAAGTACACAGTAGGTAGGTACTTTTTAATGAAAATATGTTCTTACAGTTTAATACTACATTTTAGGACAGGTTGGTACTTGTTGATAGTGGTACTTTTAATGGTAGGCAAATTTTTTAAAAGTTAGGTACGTACCTACTGTTTTAACGGTATTTAAGGTATTTGGAAAACTAATCAGTGTTACTCCTTCAATGGAAATTTCTCTTTTTAGGGATAAATTACAATTTTTAGGGAAAATTAAGGAAAAAACAAAGAAAAAAAATTAGGGAAATTTCAATAAAATAGGTACCTACCAAACTGATGTTAAATAAACAGGAACTAAAAATCAGCTAAACTACTAGGTAGGTAATGTTAGGTTGGTAGGTAACTCTTTTTTGGTAGTTCCTTTTTTAGGTATTTTATTAGGTAGGTACGTTTTTTAATTATATGTACCCACTTTTTATTTGTGTACAATACCACTATTTTGGAAGTTCCTTTTTTTACTAGGTAGGTATTTTTAAAGTTAGGAACACTTACCCAGGTATTTTTTTAACAGTAGGTGGGTAAGTTTTAATTTTAATTAGGTAGGTGTCTATATTTTTATAGGTAGGTAGGTAAATTTTTTACTGACTAGGTAGTTTTTAGAAGTAGGTATGTACCTTTATTTTTGTACCTAGGTAGGAGTGGAAGGTACTTTTTAATGTAAGGTAGGTAGGTACCTCTATTTAAATCGGTACGTAGATAGTTTCATTTTTCACTAGGTGGTAGGTACTTTTTTAAACAGTAGGTATCAGTTTTTAAAAGTAGGTGGGTACCTCTTTTTTGGTAGATACATACATTTTTTAAAAAAAGGTGTCTACTTTTTGACTAGGTGGCTAGGTAATTTTTTTAACAGTAGGTATTAATTTTTTAAAAGTAGGTAGGTACATTTTTTGGCAGATACATTTAAAAGGTAGGTACCTACTTTTTTGGCTAGGTAGGTACTTTTTTAACAGTAGTTATCAATTTTTTTAAAGTAGGTAGGTACTTTTTTGGTAGATAAATTTAAAAGGTAGGTACCTACTTTTTTGGTAGATAAATTTAAAAGGTAGGTACCTACTTTTTTGACTAGGTATGTACTTTTTTAACAGTAGGTATCAATTTTTTCAAAGTAGGTACCTCTTTTTTGGTAGATAATTTAAAAGGTAGGTACCTACTTTTTTGACTAGGTGGGTACTTTTTTAACAGTAGGTATCAATTTTTTAAAAGTAGCTACCTCTTTTTTGGTAGATACATTTTTTAAAAGGTAGGTACCTACTTTTTTGAGTAGGTAGGTACCTACTGTTTTGAGTAGGTAGGTACCTACTGTTTTGAGTAGGTAGGTGTTTTTTTTAACAGTAGGTATCAATTTTTTAAAAGTAGGTAGGTACTTTTTTTGGTAGATAAATTTAAAAGTTAGGTACCTACTTTTTTAACTAGGTAGGTTTTTTAAACAGTAGGTATCAATTTTTTAAAAGTAGGTACCTATTTTTTGGTAGATAAATTTTTTAAAAAGGTAGGTACCTACTTTTTTGACTAGGTACTTTTTTAACGGTTGTAGGTACTAGGTTTTTACTAATTCGTGAGGTACATTTTAAAAGCAGGCAGATACTTTTTATATTTAGTTAGCTAGTAGCTCTATTTTAATAGTTATTGAGGTAGTTACATTTTTAACAGGAGTTATAAATTTTCTAAAAGCAGGAGGGTACTTTTTAATGTTTTGGAGGTAGGTAACTAGGTAACTATATTTTAGTAGGTAGATAATTTTAACAGCATTTAGGTATGTAATTTTTTTATTCTAGTTAGGTATCTCTTATTTTAGTTGGTAGATTTTAAATTGTAGGTAAGTAGGTTCTTTTTTCACAATAGGTAGGTACTTTTTTATGCTAGGTAGGTACTTGTATCAATATTTGATTGGGAGGTGACGGATTGGATTTTAGGGGAAAAAACGACTGGAAAATGATCCAATTTAATTTTTCTCCCTATTTATAGTTTTTTCTCGACTTTTCGTCCATTTTATTTAAAATACCTTTCACAAAATTTTAAAACGCCCGACGGCAATTTCGATTAATTAAACAAGTTAAATTAGGTTCTTGAGAGTAATTCTATAGAGGGCGAGGGCGTAGAGTCTCCTGTTTCGGTCTGTTTAATTTTAAACAGTTTATAGGTGAAATTTAATTAGTCCGGACACAATTTCATGATTGAGCGAGGCCGCTTGTTTCCAACGAGATCGATCGAACCTCCCTTTAATTTCCTTAATGCTCTTCAAAAAAAAATTTATTGAAGCCCTTTCATATAATAAATAAATATTTAAACAAAAAATATATAAATGAAATTGATAACAAGGAAAAGTAAAAATGTCAAATACTCAAGATTTGGAGTTTTACTACCGACCTGGTTTCCATCCATCAAACTCATAAAAATAAAAATAAAAATGGGAATAAAATTTGGTTTAAATTAACAATAAAATAAATTATTTGTTTCAATAAATTGGGGTTGGGGGAGGGGGATGAATAGAAACGTTTCCATATTAGGAATTGCGTTTTTCCCTCATTCTACTCCTAAATTTCCCTTTTTTCCCTCACATGTTTTCTACAGTTAAAACACCTAAAAGTGCCTACTTACCTAACATAACAAAACCTAGGTACATACTCTCAATTATTTAATCGAAATTTCATTTTTTTCCCTTTTTTTCAAGGGTCAATTTAGAAAAAGGGAAATTTCCCTCAAAGTGAAAACTGAATGAGACAAGAATCAATTCAAAATTGAGGGGGAAATTGTTTTTCTCTTTCGTTTTTCCCAATCAATTTTCAAAATAGGAATAAAATTTGCTTTAAATTAACAAATAAATTATTTGTTTCACTAAATTGTTGGGGTATGAATAGAAACGTTTCCATATTAGGAATTGCGTTTTTCCCTCATTCTACTCCTAAATTTCCCTTTTTTCCCTCACAGTTAAAACACCTAAAAGTGCCTACCTACCTAACATAACAAAACCAAGGTACCTACATACTTATTTATTTATTATTATTTCATCGAAATTTCCCATTTTTCCCATTTTTTTTCTAGGGTCAATTTAGAAAAAGGGAAATTTCCCTCAAAGTGAAAACTGAATGAGACAAGAATCAATTCAAAACTGAAAGGGAAATTTTTTTTTTCTCTTTCGTTTTTCCCAATCAGGAAGGAAAAGGGAAACGACAAAAAGGTTGTAATTAAATCTAAATGTCAGATACTCCCGGAAAGGGAGGATGCTGTTACTCTTTAATTAAAACATGGCGAGGACAAAAAGTCGAATAAAAACGCCGCCTTTTTCCATATTCGTGCACCGACCCGAAATTAATTATCGAGACCGTTTTTAATACTTCAATAGGTGAAGATTAAAAAAAATGGAATTTTATTTTCCCTTTGACCAAAAACCGCCGTTAGAAAGCTCATTTAACGAACCTCCAAAATTGACTGGAAGATCAAGAACTTTGTAAACATCGACTTAGTTAATTGTTTCTCTCTCGTTATTTCTTCAGAATTTCAATGTTGAAAGGAAAAGAATTCCAAGGAAATTAGTCTAATAAAGAGAAGGATTCTCCTTTGAACGATCTTTCTAGTTAAAAACGTTTTCAACGACAAATACGAGGGAAAATATTTTTTAATTAGAAGCCTTTTCCGGGGGAAAAGCTTTCGCCTTGTTTTTAGGTTAAAAATAACAAAATTCTCATCAAAGATTAAACTGAAAACATTAATTCATAGAAGTGTTGAAGGGGGGGCCGGAGATTATTAAAATGGTAATCCGTGGAGGAAATTCCGGCTCCGAAAACTCCTCCGCTTTTCCTCATTCTTACTTTCAATATTCATTCCAAACAATGAGTTATTCAAAAGATCGCTTTTCCGGGAAACGTTTGCGTTTTTAAATTCCGAAAGTGCTCAATCCCAGATTTCAAAGCTGAAACTACGTCAACCACCTCCAAAATCCCACCCTCCATTTCCTCTAGGAGGGAAATTTCCCTTTTTTAGGGAAAAACGAACCTCTAAAGGGAAAAAAAATTCAAAATTATGTTTTTTTGTTTTTTTCCCTTATTCTTATGTATTATGAATACGAATATAGTCGTATTCTTATGTATTATGAATACGAATAAAGTCGTATTATGAATACGACAATTATGTGTTATGAATACGACAATTATGTATTATGAATACGAATAAAGTCGTGTTCTCATGTATTATGAATATGAATAAAGTAGTATTCTTATGTATTATGAATACGAATAAAGTAGTATTCTTGTGTATTATGAATACGAATAAAGTCGTATTCTTATGTATTATGAAAACGAATAAAGTCGTATTGTTATGTATTATGAATACGAATAAATTAGCATTCTTATATATTATGAATACGAATAAATTAGTATTGTTATGTATTATAAATACGAATAAATTCGTATTTTTATGTGCGAATACGAATTTATTCCAAATAACATTTCTAAAAAACTAAATAAATTCGTATTCATATTTATGAATAAAATTGTGTCCAACTCCGTTGGGAATTAGGATTTCCGGTTGTTTGGGATTGGGGGAGGTTTTGGAGTATCATGGGATAAATTTTTAATGCTATTTTCGATTCTCTTTTGCCTTTTTAAGCCTCAAAATCTGATTATAAGTGTACATTTTAATTAAAAATTTTTAATTTTAAGCCGATTTAAAATAAACCTTTGGGATCACTGTTTCTTCCCTTTTCTCTTCCTTTGTACACAATGAGTGCTCGCGTGCCAGGAGATTCCTTTTGTTTCCCTTAAAGGGGTTTTCTGAGGGTTTCTCAGATAGAAAAGCCAAACGTTTATCTTTTCACATGAGCTATTTAAAAATGTTGGAGAAAACCCATAACTGGAAACTTTTTCGAAAACTCGAGGCTCTACAGACCTCTCCACAAACACCAAATAGCGACATCCCCCCATAAATGAGGAAAAAGATATTCTAGATATTAAAAGGTAAAAAAAGGAATGTTTCAAATTGAAAGGAAATCGTTGGGTCAGGATGTAAATATAGGTCTGGGAAAATAATTTACAATTTCCATACTCGAATATCCCCCCCCCAACCCCATCGAAACAGACACTTTGGGAATTATACGAATGAATATTCGGATTGGAAGAGATCAATCACGAGGTGCCAGGGTGGAAAACGTTCCATCACTTTCGTTATGCAAAAAAGGCTCCAATAGAGTAGCGAGAAATTTTTCACCTCCAACCAAACTCGCCCCCCCCCCAAAAAAAAAGTGGCGAAATTTTTTTTTGTTATCAAAAAATTTGTTTTGAGTTTTAATAGAGAGGATTCGCTCCCGCCAAATGGCTTCTGCTTAATATCCGGAGTGGGAGAGGAAGCGTTGAGACTCCTCCGCCCTTTTCCTGCGTCCCAACTGGTGCCTTCTAACTCGGAACAATGTGTCTCCACCCTATTTTAGCACGAAAATTGCTTAATCTAGTTTTAAATTATTATCGACTTTTCGAATTTGTTGTTAACTTATATTGTCCATAAAGAAAGCGATGACATTGAAGGCATTTGAAAACGAATTAAGTTCCTAAAGCTCTCAGGTCATTTCTTCGTTATTAAAAATTTGTGTACAATGTTTGTTGAGTTGGGAGGGGGGGTCACGTTAGGAAAAATTTGGGGGTGGGGGAAGTTTAGGAGTAGTAGTGGATGTTTGGGTGATGTGGAGAGTAGAGGAGGTGGAGGAGGGTCAGTTGCAAGAGTGGAGGGAGTTTGTGGAATGTATAAAGGGTAATACATACATAGTAAGGTTGATGGGAACCCATTGAGCGAATTAAATAAAGAGAAAGATTGAAAACTTCAAATATAATGGATTTTTTTTTTAAATATACAGTCCACTTTTTTTTTTTTAAAAATACAGTCCTTTTTTTTTTTACAGCCAACAAAGCTTTATATTAAATTTCAAGGGTATAAAATATCCAATTATAAATAAAAGTACAAAAGAAATTTTTTATTATTGAACAATTTTTTTTATTAACATTTTTTTCCTGTTTAGAATGAAAACTCAGGTGGAAAACTTATGGATGAAGATGTGAAAGGGCGAGTTCACGCGTGATGGTGCCTGGTGGTGGGGGAAGGGGGGTTGGGTGGAGGGGGGGGGATGACAGATTTCAATTCTCGCCGGGTTAACTCCCAAATATACTTCGACATAACAAACTGAAATCCCAAATTGATCTGCAAAACGGTCAATAAATGATTCAGAATATATTTGTGCTCAAAAGTTGTTTGTCGTTTAGTAATTAAAAAAGGGAAATTTCGGGGGGAGCTTTTTTCCCACAATCCTGGTTTTATAAAAATTTACACAAATTAAGTTTTAAGGGGCCGTGTAGCGCCAGTCTATCTCAGCAAGAGCGTGGAAACCCCATCAACTGGTCTCTGATTCGTTTAAAAACCCGCGTAATTCTAAACTTATTGAAAAAGTATTTCAATGACTACTAAAGATTGAATCAGCCTAACTAATTCAAAATTTGCACACCTATCATTTTCAGTATGTGGAGCGCCTTAAACTAAAAAAAGTAAAAAAAAAAAAAAAAGGTTAAAACAATTTTTTTTAAAATATAAAGATTAAATAATATTACAATAAGTTTAGTTTAATGCGTAGATAAATGAATAAGCTTTATTTAAAAAAAAGTCCGGCCCAGATCGGATAATTTTTCTATGATCTATCATCGAAAAACTGTTTTCACGGCCCCAAAATGAGTCTTTTTTTTAGGTTAGGTCGGTTGTTTCCGGTTGTTTTGGTTCGGTTTTTTCGGTTGTCTCGGTTTTTAGGTCGCTAGTTCGGCAAAAAATTAAATCGCCACATAAAATGTCAACAAAAAGAAATATTTTAGAATTTAATGCCCCATTTTTTTTTTATTTACTTATCGGTTGGGGGAGTAAAAAAATGATGTAAAAGCAAAAATTCGATGTTTGCTCATCCAGGGGCTTTCCGTCACCAGTCGGCTGATCCGGGATCAATTTCCCGCTCAAATCCGCCATGAATCACAACCAGACAAAACCCTCTTCATCCTTTATTTTTCATAAAATTAATTGTAAAATTTCCAATCATAATAAACAACGAAAAATAGAAAAAAAAACCGATAAAAGCGAATAGAAACACAAAGACCCTTAACCAAACGTCGTAACAACAATTTTTTATTTTCATCGTTTGCCCAATATCCGATAAAATTTTATGCATTGAACGCTCCCCTTTTATTTTTATTAAGGGTCAAAAATGTTAACGGTTTTTTTGCACCGCGATAAAAAGAAATTTAACTGATTTCGGGATCTGGGAAAAAAGTTGGCTTTATTCGGATTAGGGGGAGGGGTGAAAAAAGGGGAAAGTAGTTGATTTATAACCTAGGTGGACCTCGAGTTATCAGGGGACTTGACTCTGACATGGGTTCTGCCAAGGGAGTACTACGTCAACTCCCTTTAAAAGCTAATCTGTCGATCTAGACGATTTTTTTTCCTACCCTTAAAACGTCCAAGATTTATGGAAAGTCGGGAATTTATAATAATTTAGAGCCAAGACTTGATTTGTAGAGTCCGAGGCTAGAAATTGAGTGGAAAGTACAACATGAACGAAACAAAACATTGCTTCATAAAGGTTTGTTCGATTGGATTGGTTGGGTTATTTCGGTTTTTATACTTTGGTTCAGTTGGTTCGATTGTTTCAGTTGGTTCTGGTGGTTCGGTTGGTTCGGTTGTTTCGGTAGGTTCGGTTGGTTCGGTAGGTTCGGTTGGTTCGGTTGTTTCGGTTGGTTCGATTGGTTTGGTTGGTTCGTTTGGTTCGTTTGGTTCGGTTGATTCGGTTGGTTCGATTGGTTCGTTTGGTTCGGTTGGTTCGGTTGATTCGGTTGGTTCGTTTGGTTCGTTTGGTTCGGTTGATTCGGTTGTTTCGGTTGATTCGGTTGTTTTGGTTGATTCGTTTGGTTCGATTGATTCGGTTGATTAGGTTGTTTCGGTTGGTTCGGTTATTTCGGTTGTTTCGTTTGGTTCGTTTGGTTCGGTTGGTTCGGTTGGTTCGGTTGATTCGGTTGATTCGGTTGATTCGGTTGGTTCGGTTGTTTCGGTTGTTTCGGCTGTGTCGGTTCTTTTGGTTAGTTCTTTTGGCTCGGACTAATAACCCTATAACCGAACCAACCTAACCACCAGTACTAACCGAAACAACTGAACTAACCGAAATAACCGAACCAACCCACATAACAAAGTTTGTCTTCTCTGTAAACCAACCGAACCAACAAAACCCTCTTTCCATCCCAAATTGAGATAATATATGAAATTGAAAATGTAAGCATTTTTTAAGAAGGCCATTTTGGCTTTTAGCTTGCACGGTTTATATGAAAATCCACTCGAACATATGTGCCCCTCCACTCGCAATAACGTTCCAATTAGAAGAGGGGGAGGATAAACTTTTTAAGTTATGTTGAAGGGTAGACTTTTGAGTTTCATTAGCGAAAGGGGTGGGGAAGGGGATTTTGCACTAATAAAGGTGGATGCGAAAACTAAAAGAGCCCTTTCATATCTCACTAATTTAACTTCCCCTAGGGGAGAAACCGTCACCCCCCCCCCACTCTACACAGACGAACGCGTTTTCATCATAAAATATGAAAACAGGAGATGGAACTATTAGAGATTGATGGACGACTTAATGAGCAGTGGATTAATAGCTTTACGACACGATAGTTATATTGGAAAAGTTCATTTTTGACCCTATTCTTCAGATTATGGCCAATTTAACTTTCGGCCATAATATAACATTCGAAAGTAAGGTTACCTAATACCCCCTAACTCAAATGTTGATGAAAAATTGTCAATTTAAAGTTGATTGTGAAGGAAAATTAGGCCTTTTTAATGTTGTTTTTGACGAAAATTTCGCTTTATGATGTTGATTTTGAGGTTTTTGAAGAAAACCTTTGGAAACTTTTGGGTTTTAAAATGTTGAATTTGAGGTTTTTGACAAAAGAAATTGCACTTAAAACGTTAATTTTGAGATTTTTTTAATTACTCTTTTAACCATGATTTGGAGGTTTTTGACGAAGAAGAGTCAATTCAACGTTGATTTTGAGGTTTTTGGACGAAAATTTGGCTGTATAAATGTTTATTTTGAGGTTTTTTTGACGAAAATTAGGGTTTAGAAATGTTGATTTTGAGGTTTTTGACGAAAATTAGGTATCATAAATGTTGATTTTGAGGTCCTTTTTTGAAGAAAATTATGCTTTAAAAATGTTGATTTTGAAGTTTTTGGACGAAAATTTGGCTTCATAAATGTCGATTTTGAGGTCTTTTTTTGACGAAAAGTATGTTTTAAAAATGTTGATTTTGAAGGTTTTTTGACGAAAATTTTGCTTTTTAAATGTTGATTTTGAGGTTTTTGGACAAAAATTAGGCTTTCAATATGTTGATTTTGAAGTTCTTGGACGAAAATTTGGCTACATAATGTCGATTTTGAGGTCTTTTTTCGACGAAAAGTATGTTTTAAAAATCTTGATTTTGAAGTTTTTTGAAGAAAATTTGGCTTCATAAATGATAATTTCGATGTTTTTGGAAAAAAAATTAGGCATCATAAATGTTGATTTTGAGGTTTTGACGAAAATTAAGCTTTAAAAATGTTGATTTTGAAGTTTTTTGACGAAAATTTGGCTTCATAAATGTTGATTTCAAGGTTTTTGGACAAAAATTAGGCTTTAAAAACGTTGATTTTTTAATAATCCCCCCCCAATAGCCACATCTCTTCTATACCCCCAAAGCTTCCCCCCCATTCTACAAATCGCTAATTATTCAACCCCCCCCCAATTGCCAAACTCACTCCTAACCCATTCTCATGCCACTTCCCCCAAACTCCTAATTGCCTCCCCCAAATTACTCCTTACATTCCCCAATTCCCCCCAATAGCCACATCTCTTCCAAACTTCCCCCCAAACCTTGTAATCAATATGCACCAAAAAATCAACCATCCCCACTATTGGGGGAGCATTCTTGTTAACCAAGCCGAGTTTATTAAAAATGATTTGTTGCCATGTAAAAAACGAATAAAAAGGGATTATGGCGTAATTAATTTTCTAATTAATAACTAAAGGTGTTACCCGAAGCGTTTATTGTTGGAGGGAACTCCTTGAGAAACGTGATGAGGGGTTTGAAACGTGGCAAACAAAAGAGGGGAGGGGAACAATAGCGGCACAAACAAAAGGTGTATAAACAGTCTAAACTTATCCATAGAAAACATGTCAAAAACGGTCTTTTATGTAAGAACATTTTTCCCCCATGATGACTGTAATTATAAGTTAAAAAGAAACATTTTTTTTTTTCCATTTTGGCCAACTTCTGTCCAAAAAGACGCCACGGGAGTTATCGAATTTCTTCAAGTGTATGGATGGAAAGTTTAATATAATTTTTTTTTTCCGTATAAGGACACAATAAATAGGCCCGGATGGAAATAAGTGCTGACCGTTGGAATAAGAGATGGCCACGTGGTTTGCCGGGAAGGGGGTGGGGGCAATAAAACCTTTATAACGTAGTGCGAGGGGTGGAAAAAAGGCGGTTTCGTCTCATATTAAAGCGTGTAGGTAGAAGGGGGAAAAAAAACCTCCCCGCATGGTAAAATAGTATGGGTGGGTGGACGGGGGCCACGAGAGGATTGAGAGATGAAAAAGTGGCGACATTAGCACCTCAGACGCATTTTACCCGACGAATAAACCCGTTTTCGACAAAAAGGCCGTTTTCTCCGACTTATTTCTTATTCGAGCATAAAAAAACCCTTATTTTCACCTTTCACAGAATAGGCGAAACGATCAAATTTCAATTTTTGAACCATCAAATCCAGTTTCAACAAATTTTTTATTCATGTTCAAACATGTTTTTCTGTTTCTTAACATGCTATTTCGTGTGGAAATCGTGTCCGAATAGTTGTGACATGTTTGAGCTTGTATGGGAATGGTTAGCGGGCTGGAAGATAAGGGTAGTTGATAAAATGGTGGTTGCGGGTGGGGAGTAGGTTTTTTTCCTTTTAGATTATTTATGTGGGGTTTGGTTTATATGAAAGGGAACCCTAATTTTAAGGAGATCTTTTTAAAAAGGGGTTTTGCAGTATGTTTAAAAAATATATAAGGCCCCCCACCTTCTCATAGTTCATGTTTTATTCGTCAGGGCAAGTATATTGTTGCGAGGTTGGAAGGATGGAGCTGACAAAAGGGTTTTTCGGATCAAACGGCTCCTCCCCTCCCCTCCCCTCCACCACCCCCCTGCTTTCTTTACTTCATCGCGAAGGGTTTAACGTCTGTCATCCAACACAACATGTTTTTATTTTCGGATCCTCCATTTTTCTTTTTCTCTTCTTTCAATTTCCTCAGTATTTTTTATTTCTTTAGACGTACGTGAACTACATAATAATCTTCAATTCCTGAATCGACAAGGTTGTATTGTATAAAGGGAAAAATTGGAGAAAACAGTCTGGGAAATAGATACATCAGCGATGTAAGGCAGTAATATTTGTCTGGCAATAAAAAAAACTAACTTAAAAATACGAGTTATGATCTATAAGTTGGTATCCATCATACTTTCTAAAAGACCAATAGTAGTTGATAAAAATCGGTTAACTCAGTTAATAAAAGTAAGTTAAATCGGTTATCTCAGTTAATAAAAGTAAGTTAAATCGGTTAATAAAAATGAGTAAATAATTTAATAAAAATCAGTTAAATCAGTTAATGAAAGTAAGTTAAATCGATTAATAAAAATCATTTAAATCAATTAATGGAAATCCGTTAATCAAAATCAGTTAATAAAAGTAAGTTAAATCGGTTAATAAAATTTATGAGTTAAATCAATTAATAAAAATCAGTTAAAAAAATCAATTAAACCAGTTAATAAAAATCAGTTAAGTCAATTAATAAAAATCATTTATATCAATTAATAATAAAAATCAGTTGAACCAGTTAACAAAAATCAGTCTAATCAGTTAATAAAAATCAGTTAAACAGTTAATAAAAATCACTTAAATCAGTTAATAAAAATCAGTTAAATCGGGTAATAAATATCATTTAAATCAATTAATAAAACTCCGTTAATAAAAATAAGTTAAATCGGTTAATAAAATTTATCAGTTAAATCAATTAATAAAAATCAGTTAAACCAGTTAATAAAAATCAGTTAAATCAATTACCTAATACAAATCAGCTAATAAAAATCAGTTGAACCAGTTAAGAAAAATCAGTCTAATCAGTTAATAAAAATCAGTTAAACCGGTTAATAAAAACGAGTTAATAAAAATCACTTAAATCAGTTAATAAAAATCACTTAAATCAGTTAATAAAAATCAGTTAATAAAAATCACTTAAATCAGTTCATAAAAATCACTTATATCAATTAATAAAAATCACTTATATCAGATAATAAAAATCAGTTAAATAAGTTAATAAAATCAGTTAAATCAGTTAATAAAAATCACTTTAATCATTTAATAAAAATCAGTTATATCAGTTAATAAAAATCAGTTATATCAGTTAATAAAAAATCAGTTAAATCAGTAAATAAAAATCAGTTAATAAAATTAAGTTAAATTAGTTAATAAAAATCAGTTGAATCAGTTAATGAAAATCAGTTAAATCAGATATTAAAAATCTCTTAAATCAGTTAAATCAGTTAAATATTCAATATTTAAATATTCAGTTAAATATTCAGTTAAATATTCAATACAACCAAATGCACCCCCTCCTTCCCACAAAATGCCTAAAAACTGAAAAATTGGCATGGCGACGTTGCAATGGCAATGAAAAGAGAGTTCATGCGACATTTCACTAGAGCTCGGCTCTTTCTTCAGCATCAAATTGAACTTAAGTAAAAACCATTTTAACCATCATAAAGTTAACAACAAAAACCAGTGTTGTTTTTAAAAAAAGGGATAAAAACAAGTAAAAAGTTTCCCCTAGTTTAAAATGCCGGTTTTCATTCATTACTTCCGCCTTGTTCCGACAGGGGGCAACTTCCGCCTTTTTTATTTACCACGAAGGAAATACGAGGCCGGATTTACGGGGTAAAAATAAAAGTTTCTCTGTCGTCCCCTATATAAAATTGCATTAGCATACACCCTGTTTAAACCAGAGCTCCTCCCACATGTCACCTCCAATAACAAAAACGCCACGGACACTCGAAAAAGTGTTGCCAACCGAAATAATTTCCCTATTAGGGGTGAAATCAATAGGGCTGTTAAATAAACATCCGTATATCGGTTGACTATCGCGTAATGAATGTTATGATTGGATAATGTCCCTCTAATCAGCTAATGTTCCATTGTTAACGAAGGCGGTTCCCATCGAACACAAAGGCTTTATCATGTCCCCTATACCTTAAGGGCTAAGTTATTATATGCAAATATTCCCAAATCCCTTTGAGATTAAACTCAAATAAATTAATATTAATTTAATAACTATCTATAGGGCCTAAATAATTATTAATTAAATAATTTGGCTTCATTCTAACATAAGAAAATAGATAATGCACTGGTTTCAAGATGATCTGCTGGCATTTTCAAGATAAATATCATGAAGAAGGCAAAATGTAGGTCAAGATTTTGAAAATTTAAGCTTCCCAGAATAGAAAATGGAAGGTTTTTTACGTTGGGAACATCAATAATTCAGGGGCTTTCCGGGTTGCGGGGGATTTCTCCGGTGAGTCCTCCCTTAAGTCCTCTCGTATGTCTTCCGACGTCGATTTACAAAATCCTTTACCTCAGATTCAGGTTTCCCCCTCCCCACCCCCCACGGGGAGCCCTTAACGATTAATTCCGTTTTAATTGAAACCCCACTTTAAACATCTTAGGCCTATCCATTAGTCTCTCAAGCCAATTTACAACGGGCTACGAGTGTTGTGCCAATATTTAGTCGTCCCCTCCCCTCCCCCCACCCACCACACCGCCCATTTCGACTTTATTAATTCCCGAGTTCCCTGTTTGACTTCGCCCTTTTGTTACGAAAACCCTATTTTCATGTGCTATTGTTTCCAAAATCGATACCCTTAGAAACCAAAATGAACCAAAAATTATGAGCATGCGCATCTGGAAGCTTCTATCGATACCACAATGAAAAAGGATTGCCACCCATATTAGCATCTCTTGTAGCCACATTTTAGCAATTGCCTTAATATCCCTAGTCAGTTATCTGTTATATTGTACAATACAAACAGTACCAGTTGTACAAACATCAGTACAACACCAGTTGTACAACACAGGATGTACAACACCAGTTGTACAACACAGGATGTACGATACCAGTTGTACAATAAAAGCTGTAAAATATCGGCTGTACAATACCGGTTGTACACTACGAGATGAGCAATACCGGTTGTACAATACGAGTTGTACAATACCGGTTGTACAATACGAGCTGTACAATACCGGTTGTACAATACGAGCTGTACAATAAGAGTTGTACAATACCGGTTGTACAATACGAGTTGTACAATACGAGTTGTACAATACCGGTTGTACAATACGAGTTGTACAATACCGGTTGTACAATAAGAGTTGTACAATACCTGTTGTACAATAAGGGTTGTACAATAAGAGTTGTACAATAAGAGTTGTACAATAAGAGATGTACAATAATAGTTGTACAATAAGAGTTGTACAATAAGAGTTGTACAATAGGAGTTGTACAATAAGAGTTGTACAATAAGAGTTGTACAATAAGAGTTGTACAATAAGAGTTGTACAATAGGAGTTGTACAATAAGAGTTGTACAATAAGAGTTGTACAATAGGAGTTGTACAATACCGGCTGCACAATACGAGTAGTACATAACCGGCTGCACAATACGAGTTGTACAATACCGGCTGCACAATACGAGTTGTACAATACCGGCTGCACAATACGAGTTGTACAATACCGGCTGCACAATACGAGCTGTACAATACCGGTTGTACAACACCGGTTGTACAATACGAGTAGTACAATACGAGTAGTACAATACCGGCTGTACAATACGAGTAGTACAATACCGGCTGTACAATACGAGTAGTACAATACCGGCTGTACAATACGAGTTGTACAATACCGGCTGTACAATACCAGCAGTACAATACCGGCCGTACAATACCGGCAGTACAATACGAGTTGTACAATACCGGTTGTACAATACAGGTCGTACATTACGAGTTGTACAATACCGGTTGTACATTACCAGTTGTACATTACGAGTTGTACAATACCGGTTGTACAATACCAGTTGTACAATAAAAACTGTAAAATACCAGTTTTACAATATATCAGTACAATACATACATCAGTACGATACCACTTGTACAATACATCAGTAAACACCAGTTGTACAATGCAGCATTACTATTGTACAACCACAGCTTTGTAGGTACCCCTTCTATAACCACCAATATCCACCCTAAATTAATGCTGAAATGGACCATTTTGGGTTTTTGTCATTTTTGGCCCAAAATCTTGGCAATAGGTCGATTCTTCAGAAAATTACTATTGCAAGGGGCAGTAGTCTCGATTAAAATTTTGTGATAGGTTTTCATTTCAGACCCCCTGGACCCCCAAACCACCCTCAACTCAAAAGTTTTATATATATATATATGTATGTATATATGTATATATGTATATATGTATATATTCGCACGATAACTTGAGTAATTTTTACTTGACCAGCATGAAATTCGGTATTTAGGGCTTTTAAACTAATAGAATTTATGAGTTCGTTAACGGCTGAAATCGGACCAGCGGTTTTGGTACTTTACTTAGGGCCTAACCTGCGAATCTCGCAAACCGTTCATCCAATCGCTTTAAAACTTAAAAGTGATGTTATGGGGATGGCTAAGAAAGATTTAAAGTTGGTTTGGATCAGCTGGGCGCAATAGATTTGAACCTAGGTAAAAAAGAAATTTTTTGAATTTTTACCGGGAAACAGATGATTTTTTTTTTCTTCGAATTATAGAAAGTTCTAGATCTAAACATCTGAAAGAAATCATACCTCTTGAGTCCTAGCTGCGCGCGGGACTCATTTTTTTTTCTTATATGTGCTTCGATCGAATCGTTGCTTTTGCTTGTTTTTTGGCAAAACTTGAGAAATATTGGTCGTAAAATTTTTTAAATGCAATTTTCGGATTTCGCGTGCTATTTACAGTGCGAGTCGATAATAATATTGCCTATAATGAAAAAATTTTAAATCAGGGGGGTGCCACCCTCCTCCAGGCGAGCGTTGGACATTTCGTTTAAATCTTTGAGAGACCCGAGGGTTCCGTGAAACCTCATTTCAATAAAATAATACTCGATTACCTTAATTTGGCTCTATTTTTACGCTCGGGTGGATTTTTCGATTTTCCCTATATCGCATCAAGTGGAAATACTTTAAATTAAATCCCCCCCCCCACTCTTTTCCGACTGGTTTCGCGTTTCGGATGAGTTGGAAAAAGCGGATAGTAAACTGAACAAGGGGTGGGGGTTAAAAAAAAGTAATTATCCGAATCAAAGCGAGGGCAATAAGCCTCGTACCGGAGATTATCGATTCCTGCCTCCTTTTTTAGAAAAAACAACGCGAAATAACGCAATTAAAATGCCTCCGATTGGCCTATTTCGTGTAGGGAGTTAGGGGAAAGTGTGACAAAAGGTTGTTTTTTTTTTATACGCGATGTTTTGAGGGGGTTGAAAAGTTGTCACCCTCCGAGGGCCAATAACGTAAATTGCCTCTTGACATACTCGTTTCCTTATATGCATAAAAAAATACAAATAACATATTTTGATCTAAAATACCTGTTAGTCAAGTCAATCTAAGCCCAAAAAGGGCAAATAAAAAAAAAAGGTATTTTGTTTGTCTACGGAAATGTGTAGGGGTAGGTCCCCTGATTAACCACAAAAAAGTCCCCTACCGAAACCCGTGATTGGCGTCTAGAGCGTTTTTAAGGTGATTTTTTCTTTTTTTCTGCAATATCTCGAAAACCGTTAGTCGTAGGTGAAATAATTGGTAGTGCAAAAATTAAAGATAATTAAATTTGCTATAAGTTTTAGCTAATATGATTTTTTCGTAGGACCAAACGTTTCTGAGCTACGAGGTCGCAAAAAAACCGGGGTTTATATTTTGACCTCTAAAGGACAGAAGACGACATTTAATCAAAAAAGTGTACTTTTTAAAAGTTGTAGAGCATTTAATTACCTTTAAAAAACGACTCTCAAAAAGCAATTAACGATCAATTGCCAGGGGTGGGGGTAAATTTAAACAAATTTCAAAACAAATTTCATTCAAAAATTGAAATTTCAAAAAATTTTATAAATACAAAATTAAAGCCTATAAAATTTACTGCAAATTTGATTTTACAAGATTTTTTGTAAGACCAACCGTTCCTGAGCTACGAGGCGACAAAAATTGATTTTCGAGTTTTTCTTATGAAAAAAGTCAGATTTTAGAAAAGTCGGAAAAAAGGAGGGAAAGCGTTATCTAATCAAAAAAGTGTACTAAGTAAACGTTGTAGAGAATTCAATTTCCATTTAAAATCAACTATCGAGAAGCAATTAACGATCAATAGGAAGAAGAGGGGGGGTAAATTTCAAAAAATTAAAAAAAGTTTTATTCAATAAAATTCAAATTTCAAAAAATTTCGAAAAATTGTATAAATAGAAAATTAAAGAGTATCAAATTTGCTACAAATTTGACCTAGTAAGATTTTTTGTAGGACCAAACTTATCTGAGATACGAGGCGACAGGTCCTTCTGGGGTTAAAATTGTGTTTTTAAATTTACCCCCAACACTACATGTTGATCGTTAATTGCTTCTCAATAGTTGATTTGAAATGGAAATTGAATTCTCTACAACTTTTATTAAGTACACATTTTTGTTTAGATGGCGTCTTCTGTCCTTTAGAGGTCAAAATAGAAAACCCCGGTTTTTTGCGACCTCGTTGCTTAGAAACGTTTGGTCCTACGAAAAAATCATAGTTGCTCAAAATTATAGCAAATTTAATTATCTTTAATTTTGTACTAAAAATGTTTTCGCCTACGACTAACGGTTTTCGAGATATTGCAGAAAAAAAGAAAAAAATCACCTTAAAAACGCAGGTACCTAATTTCTTGATAGGGTCGGCAATTTTATAGTGGGTGCCTATAATGAAGGTTAACAACTGGTAAAAGTTCCATCGAATTCCTCTATAGGGTTTTTGAGGAAAAAAATTGTTTTTCCTCGTTGTTTGACATAAACGCGGTTTTTCCTCCCGTCCTCGCTAATTAACTCAAAATGTTGCGTACACAAAATTAGCTTCTGCGGCTTTTCATAGCCTGGCGAACTGTTTTTCAAACAAGAGGGCAACGAAAACAAACAGTTCCCTTCAAAAATAACGCTTTTTAACGTGGGATTATTCACGGGGTACTGATAGGGTTAAAAAAATAAAATGAACGACCGCGTAAAACCCGCTGGCTTTTCACGGACTGAAAGAGCTAAGGATTCCTTTTGAAAAATAAATGGAAACACCCATAAAAAGCCCTTTTTTAGGAACAAAAAGAGGATTAAAATATTAACACTTCGATTTCATTTTTTTTTCTTAAAAACAAAAATTTCATCATATTTACCAAACTTCGCACCATTTTCGCATAGAAAATTACCTGAAACAAAAAATTACATATTTTATTTAAAAAAATCCTTTAAGACTGAAAAAGATAACATTTTTCCTAATCGAATCGCTCAATTTCCTTTTTTCTCTTTGATAAGCCTACTTTTAGATTGAAAAGTGGAGAAAACTTTTTCGGACATTTTAGCCTTTGAAATATGACGTTTTAATCAAAAATGTTGAGAGGGCGGATATTGGGAAACTAGTTTTCTGAGGTTTATGGAACGATGAAACTGAAACACTCGGATGTCTTGCGGGTTTAGTATGACCGCGACTTTATTTCGTGGGAAGAATCAGGTTTATGAGTGGTAAGGACTTGGGGAGGGGGAAAGAGTTGATTCATTCGGAAAAGAAAAGAGATCTACCTCTTGTGCCTTGATGCAGCAAGGACGATTTTTTTTTAAATTTAGTATTTTTCCAAAATAGGTCGATTCCGTTTATAGTAAATCGAAAAAATTCCTTAACTATTATTACTATAAACGGAGTTTTACTATAAACGGAGGCAAAATTTTTTGGTCGACAGGCTTATTTAAGGACCCACAGATAATGTAAACCTAAAATTTCCCCAATCAACAAAATTCTAAACCTAAAATTAACAAAATTCTAAACCTAAAATTAATAACACAATTCTAAACCAAAAATTTCCCAAATCAACACTATTCTAAACCTAAATTCACAAAATTCTAAACCTAAAATTACCCCAATCACACAATTCTAAACCTAAAATTTCCCAAATCAACACAATTCTAAACCTAAAATTTCCCAAATCAACACAATTCTAAACCTAAAACCCCAATCAACACAATATTGTAAACCTAAAATCTCACCAATCAACAAATTATAAACCTACAAATTACAATTAACAAAATTCTAAACCTAAAATTAATAACACAATTCTAAACCAAAAATTTCCCAAATCAACACTATTCTAAACCTAAATTCACAAAATTCTAAACCTGAAATTTCCCCAATCAACACAATAATTCTAAACCTACAATTAACAAAATTCTAAACCTAAAATTTCCCAAATCAAAACTATTCTAAACCTAAATTCACAAAATTCTAAACCTAAAATTTCCCAAATCAACACAATTCTAAACCTAAAATTTCCCCAATCAACCCAATTATAAACCTTTAATTAACAAAATTCTAAACCTAAAATTAATAACACAATTCTAAAAAAAAATTCCCAAATCAACACTATTCTAAACCTAAATTCAAAAAATTCTAAACCTAAAATTTCCCCAATCTACACAATTCTAAACCTAAGATTTCCCAAATCAACACAATTCTAAACCTAAAATGGAAATTTAGGTTCTGGGGAACCAGATAGGAAACACAATTCCAAACCTAAAATTTCACAAATCAACACAATTCTAAACCAAAACTTTCCCCAATCAACACTATTCTAAACCTAAATTCACAAAATTGTAAACCTAAAATTTCCCCGATCAACACAATTCTAAACCTACAATTTCCCAAATCAACACAATTATTCTAAGCCTAAAATTTCCCCCTTCGGAATTTCTAAATTCTTCCAAAATTAAATCATCCCTCCCACCCCCAAATTCACCAAATAATCTCTAGGTTTCCCCCAAACTAACTGATTCCTTTCACTTAACCCCCCCCCCAAATCCCCGATTCCTCCAAATCCACCAAAAACCGATTAGGTATAAATAAAATTGTAATAATCGTAATCATAAACATACCCGTAATCGTAATCATATTCAAAATAATACGATTACGACTACATATAATCTTTTGTAATCGTAATTATGATTACGCCCAACTCTGAATTTCAATATTATTTAGGTACTTCTTTTTTTGGTAGATACCTACCTACAGTTTTTAAAAGCTGGGATTTAGGAATTAGGGGGATTTGAGGATTTAAAGGAGTTAGGAATGTTAGATTTAGGGGGAAATTGAGATTGGGGGAATTTAAAGATTTGT
>JAGWEN010001575.1:0-23236 GCA_018703685.1 Orius laevigatus
CGATAAATTAATCGCAACTGTTGCCGCGGTTATTGATTCTTGTAGAATTTATCGTCGGGTGCCACATTTCTGTGTTGTGTTGTCGGTGGGAGTTGAAAAAAAATAGAGCGAGCGAAAAAACCTTTTTTTCTAATAACATTTTCAACGACTAATCTTCTTTTTAACAACTTCAGTTTTTCATTAAATGGTTCGAAATATTGAAAGAGTTTGATGAAATTATTGCCTCTCCCGATGGCCCTTAAGCTCTAATTCAATTAGAGACTCGACCCCAACCCGACGGACTTTCGATAACAAGAAAACGAACTCTTTCCGGAAAACGTTTCGAATACAAAAAAGGGATCCCTCAGTTTTTGGTCGAATTTAAAAAGAAAAATTCAATCTTCCTTTTTACAACGTTCATCAGCGACTTCGTGTCTTTAATGACCCCTGAAATTAGAAACTGAATTCCTTTTTAAAAGAGAAAAAAACGAAGAAAACAGTGTAAATTGGGGTATACAGAACACAATACTTGTCCAAAGGAACCAATTTGTGAACTTCCGAAGTTTATTAGTGTAAAGAATGGAGTAGAGATTCGTAAGTGCAATGAACTAAAAAAAAAAATAAGAAGGAAAGAAAAGACTAGAAGAGAGAAAAAGAAAAAAAAGATTCTCTCAGTAAGGATTTGTCAGAGGAAAAGGGTGTCTACATCGATTTACGAGCCCTGATGTAAATTAGACCCGGAGAACGAAATGTTTGTCTTTTCGACTCCTGGGAAGGAAAAAAATATACAAAAAAAAATCTCCATCTTAAAAAAGCGACATTTTCAAAATAGAATTAGGTTAAGCTTTTTGTATTCGTTTATTGCTTCGACACTTTTTTTAAATCAAATTTTATTGAAGCGATTTTTTAACTCGATTGTTCTTGAGTTGTTAGCTGTAGCTCCTTGATAAAAATTTTGAATAGAAATCAAGCTGTGTTTGGTGCGATATAGGAGGAAAAGTTATTTGGAGCTTAAAAAGCCTCCCCCGCTACTGGAACTGGTTTACATATTCACGGGCTTACATGTACACAAATAATTCCAAGTCAAACAAAAGAGGATCCAACCTAATTAGACTCGCTTTCTGAATTTGGAATCGTTTAAGTCAAACAAGGCACCGAACGTGGTCTAGAATACGCGGAGGAGGGGAGACTGTCCGGGGGATCTGGGACGCCCGAAATCCCCGTTTTATAAGCCATTATTAATTCAGAAGTGGGGTGGGTCGAAAACAGGAGAATTCAATGTTGGTGGACTTTGAACCTTTTTTGACGTCTAAAATGTTTTAGGACGAATTAATTGATGTTGAGGCAAATGCTACTGAGAAACTTCTAGATGGAAATAGGTACATAATGGGTTTTGGGAGCTATTAGGGGCCATTTTGGGAGGACTGTTCGGCAAAAAAGGGGTCAAAAATAAGTCTAAAAGAGTCATTTTTTGTCTTTAAAGAACAAACTCTAGTTAAGGTGGCCCCTAGTTCCCAAAAAGTGTCAAAAATCATGCTAAAAAGAGTCAAAATAAATCTCAAAGGTGCCTTTTTTTGTCTTCAAAGAACAAAATATAGTTAGGATGGCCCCTAGTGACCAAAAAGTGTCAAAAATCAAGCTAAAAGAGGCATTTTTCGTCTTTTAAAGAACAAAATCTAATTAAGGTCGCCCCTAGTGACCAAAAAGTATCAAAAACCAAGCTAAAAGAGGCCTTTTTTGTCTATGAAGAACAAAATCTAGTTAATATGACCCCTAGGGCCCAAAAAGGGTCAAAATCTAAGCTAAAAAGGTCAAAAATCAAGCTAAAGATGCGTTTTTTTTTCTTTAAATAACAAAATCTAGTTAAGATTGCCCCCAGTACCCAAAAGGGTTAAAATTCAAGCTAAAAGATGCCTTTTTTTGTCTTTAATGAACAAAATCTGTTAAGATGGCCCCTAGTGCCCAGAAAGTGTCAAAAATCAAGCTAGAAAGGGTGAAAAATCAAGCTAAAAGGGGCCTTTTTTGCGTCAAAGAACCAAATATAGTTAGGATTGCCCCTAGTGTCCAAAAAATGTCAAAAATCATGCTAAAATGAGTCAAAAATCAAGCTAAACGTTGCCTTTTTTGTCGTCAAAGAACAAAATATAGTTAGGATGGCCCCCTAGTGCCCAAAAAGTGTCAAAAATCATGTTAAAAAAGAGTCAAAATCAAGCTAAAAGGGGCCTTTTTTTGGCGTCAAAGAACAAAATATAGTCACGACTACAGTGCCAAAAAGCGTCAAAAATCATGCTAAAAAGAGTCAAAATCAAGCTAAAAGGGGCCTTTTTTGTCGTCAATAAACAAAATATAGTTAGGATGGCCCCTAGTGCCCAAAAAGTGTCAAAAATCATGCTAAAAAGAGTCAAAATCAAGCTAAAAGGGGCCTATTTTGGCGTCAAAGAACAAATTATAGTTAGGATGGCCCCTAATGCCCCAAAAGTGTCAAAAATCATGATAAAAAGAGTCAAAATCAAGCTAAAAGAAGCCTTTTTTGTCGTCAAAGAACAAAATATGGCTAGGATGTTCCCTTGTGCCAAAAAAGTGTCAAAAATCATGCTAAAAAGAGTGAAATCAAGCTAAAAGGGGCCTTTTTCGTCGTCAAAGAACAAAATATAGTTAGGATAGCCCGTTGTGCCCAAAAAGTGTCAAAAATCATGCTAAAAATAGTCAAAATCAAGCTAAAAGGGGCCTTTTTTTGGCGTCAAAGAACCAAATATAGTTAGGATGGCCCCTAGTGCCCAAAAAGTGTCAAAAATCAAGCTAAAAAGAGTCAAAAATCAAGCTAAAAGATTGCTCCTTGTGCCCATAAAGGGTCAAAAATTATGCTAAAGAGTCAAAAATCAAGCTAAAAGATTGCCCATAAAGTGTCAAAAATCATGCTAAAAAGAGTCAAAAAATCAATCTAAAAGTGGCCTTTTTTTGTCGTTAAAGAACAAAATATAGTTAGGATTGCCCCTTGTGCCCATAAAGTGTCAAAAATCATGCTAAAAAGAGTCAAAATCAAGCTAAAAGCCTTTTTTTGGCGTCAAAGAACCAAATATAGTTAGAATGGCCCCTAGTACCCAAAAAGTGTCAAAAATCAAGCTAAAAGATTGCTCCTTGTGCCCATAAAGGGTCAAAAATTATGCTAAAGAGTCAAAAATCAAGCTAAAAGATTGCCCATAAAGTGTCAAAAATCATGCTAAAAAGAGTCAAAGAAATCAAGCTAAAAGTGGCCTTTTTTGTCGTTAAAGAACAAAATATAGTTAGGATTGCCCCTTGTGCCCATAAAGTGTCAAAAATCATGCTAAAAAAAGTCAAAAAATCAAGCTAAAAGTGGCCGTTTTTGTCGTTAAAGAACAAAATATAGTTAGGATTGCCCCTTGTGCCCAAAAAATGTCAAAAATCATGCTAAAAAGAGTCAAAAATCAAGCTAAAAGAGGCATTTTTTGTCTTTAAAGAACAGAATCAGGTACTAAAAGACTGAGATGCTTGGCGACGTCTTTAGGAAAAATTTGGTGATATTTGGAGAGACAATTGAAGATGTACGTGGGGTGGAGATTATTCGTCGACAATGATGATGGACTTCGTAAAAATTAAAATTTCACTATCGTCTAACAAAATTTCCCTCAAAATGTTGTCAAAAGGATATTAAAATATTTGCGTAACCGTGAAACCGGGGTGAGTATCGCATTGTGAACAACTTTCATTGTTAACTCAGAGTAGAAGGGAGGGTAACAATACGCTCAGACAAACGTAAACACTTTTCCGTTTGTTACACTCACAAAATAAATGCGCCCCGGCCACTTTTGTAATGTAAAAGTACTTTTCTTACTCCCTCAAAATATATTAACGGAGGCTATAAAAAAAGGCAACTTTTATACCTTTCAGACACGATCATGTATTTTTAACGACGACCGTAATTTGTATGTTTCCAGAATAAGATTTTACATGTAAATGAAGTATTTTCATTACTTTTTTTCTTTCTTTGACGAGATTGAAAGGCTGGAAAAGCCATTCGTATATCGCGTGATAACGAGTCCCTTTAGAACATGCAAAACCAAGATCAGCCTTCCCCTACCTTTTCTTTCAAACTTACACCCGGAATTGAATAAGTATAATGTTCTGTCTACATCAATTTCCATGTTAAACAAAACCCTCTTCTTCCTGTTTTTACCGCAGTTAAAGCGGTGCCTCGCTATTATTAA
This sequence comes from Orius laevigatus, assembly GCA_018703685.1. Lineage (NCBI taxonomy): Eukaryota > Metazoa > Arthropoda > Insecta > Hemiptera > Anthocoridae > Orius > Orius laevigatus. Next base: position 4,206 of record JAGWEN010001575.1, read on the forward strand.
AGTCGGATTTATTCAACTTAAACTTTTCTCGATTGGATTACCATTTTTTGTAGGCACCAATTACCGGGACGTAATTTTTTTAACCGTTTTATTTTGTTATCTTATCAAAAACTTTTATGCTGATTACTTTTTCACCGTATATATTTTTTTCCTCGTTCATAATATCATAATATTTTTGATGGATAAAAGATTGAGAAAGCTATAAAATTGAGTTTGTGCCCCCGGGAGCGAAATGTAAACATATTGAGTGTTGAGGTGGAAGGCGTTAGCAACTGACTCACGTCTCCAGCAGACCTTAAAATCGACTTTAGTCTAAAACATAAATATAAACCGATAAACGTAATTGTTTTGTTAAGGATGTTGAGAAAAACACTTTTCAGGAGCTCACAACGTATTTTGGTCAATTTTTAGACCTATTGGTGCTGACAAAGTTGCTTTTAGAGGTATTTTGCTTCTTTTTTGATGAGAAGAACAATTTTTGGATGGGACTAAAATTTGTTTCTGGGTCCTATGGGCTTAAAAATAATTTGGTATGGAGGATAGCTGAGGAGATATGGCCTCTCTGAGAGGCCAAAGAGGCCAGGGAGGCCAGGGAAGCCATGGAGGCCAAAGAGGCCAGGGAGGCCATGAAAGTCATGGAGGCCAGAGAGGCTATGGAGGCCAGATAGGCCAAAGAGGCCATGAATGCCAGAGAGGCTATGGAGGCCATGAAGGCAAGGCCAGAGAGGCTATGGAGACCAGGGAGGCCAGGGAAGCCATGGAGGCCATGAAGGCCAGAGAGGCTATGGAGGCCAGGGAGGCCAGGGAAGCCATGGAGGCCATGAAGGCCAGAGAGGCTATGGAGGCCATGAATGCCAGAGAGGCTATGGAGGCCAGAGAGGCCAAAGAGGCCATGAATGCCAGAGAGGCTATGGAGACCAGGGAGGCCAAAGAGGCCATGAATGCCAGAGAGGCTATGGAGACCAGGGAGGCCAAAGAGGCCATGAATGCCAGAGAGGCTATGGAGGCCAGGGAGGCCAGGGAAGCCATGGAGGCAATGGAGGCCAGGGAGGCCAGGGGACTATGGAGGCCAGATAGGCCAAAGAGGCCAAGGAGACTAGGGAGGCCGGGGTGGCCAGGAAGACCAGGGAGGCCATGGAGGCCAGGAAGACCATGGAAGCCATGGAGGCCAGGAAGACCATGGAGGCTAGGGGCTAGGGGGGCAAGAGGGGTTTTGGGAAGTTTAGAGGTGATAGGGGGTTGTGGAAGGAAGTGGAGAGGTGGTATTTGGTGATCGTTGAGAGAATCATAGAGCCCCAAGTAAAAATCTTACCCAAGTTTCCGGGGTCACCAGTTATGGAAAGTCGAGGATGAGGTCTCCTAATAAAATCTAATGTTCTTGGGTTTTTAGATTTTTATTCAATTAAATCAGAAGTTTTGGAAATGTGGAACTTGGTAGTTGCCACAGGAGTTATGGGGTTCCTCCTTCATACCCTTTTTTTAACTCATTGGACCTTTCAAAATGATTAAATTTCAACTTGTTATGATACAAATTGGAACTAGCACAAAAGTTATGGGCACGAAAAGTTTATTCGAGTGACATTTTTACAATAAAAGTTGAGAAATTCTGAGGTCTATTTTCATGAGGATTGATATAGGAGGTGTTTTGACAGATGGCCTCTTCAGAAATAAATTATCGAGGTTCTGCATTTATGAGGGTGTGAACATCGCCCTCCGGCGTTTCTTCCATCCGTCTTCCTTGCGGGGAAGAAGCTAAAGGCGCAATAAAAACCCCGACGGACCCGCCACACCCGAAAGAATGAGTGTTTTCACAAACAAATCACGTTGGGCAGGTTGAGAAATGGTCGAAGGAGAAAAGCGCCGCGGCGAAAAAAGGAAAAAGCCGAGAGTTCTATTACTTGTAACTTTGCGGGAGGACGTCGAGTTATGAACTTGGCTGGGACAAGTGAAAGCACTTATGACTTAACTCTCTAAAATGCTTGTTGCCTCTGATATTCAGGCAGGGGGGACCTCTCCACTCAAATTATATCTTGAAAAATTGTTTCTACTTTATTATTTTTTCCTCCGTGTGAATCCTTTTTCTTCTTCTTCTTCTTCTTCTTTTTTCTTCCATTCGACGAAATGAATCATCAACGTCGACTCTTCGCAACTTTCGCAAACAATATTTTCCCACCCTCTTTAACGAAACTTCACCATTTAAAAAGTTTTCACTCATGAAACTTTGAATAATCGCCTAAAAAAATGGTGAAATCCTTTCTTTGGAATACGGTTTTTTTTAATTAATTTTTTGAAAAACAAGGTCTAAATAGGTTACAAAGGGTCAAATTAGGCTTAAAAAACTCAATATGAAATTTGTCTTTTTTGTCCAAAACAGGTGGTATGGAAAAGGCACTCCTTAATGGCAACTTAATCAAATATCCTACCATTTTTCATCTCTTTCTACTTTCCCCTACCATCTTCCACCTCTCCCTACCTTCCCCAACCATCTCCCACCTCTTATTACCTCCCCACCCTCTCCCACCTCTTTTCACCTTTCCCCACCATTTTCCATCACTCTCTACGTTCCCCCACCATTTTCCATCACTCTCTACGTTCCCCCACCATTTTCCACACTTCTCAACTTTCCCCCACCATCTCCAACCTCTTCCTACCTTCCCCCACCATCTCCCACCTCTTTCTACTTCCCCTACCATCTTCCACCTCTTCCTACCTTCCCCCACCATCTCCCACCTCTTTCTACTTTCCCCTACCATCTTCCACCTATTCCCACCTTCCCGGGCCATCTCCCACCTCTTTCTACTTTCTCTACCATCTTCCACCTTTTCCTACCTACCCCCACCATCTCCCACCTCTTTCTACTTTCTCTACCATCTTCCACCTCTTCCTACCTTACCCAACCATCTCCCACCTCTTTCTACTTTCCCCTACCATCTCCCACCTCTCCCCACCTTCCCCCACCATCTCCCACCTCTTTCTACTTTCCACTACCATCTTCCACCTCTTCCTACCTACCCCCACTATCTCCCACCTCTTTCTACTTTCCCCTACCATCTTCTACCTCTTCCTACCTCCCCCACCATCACCCACCTCTTTCTACTTTCTCTACCATCTTCCACCTCTTCCTACCTTACCCAACCATCTCCCACCTCTTATTACCTCCCCCACCCTCTCCCACCTCTTTTCACCTTTCCCCACCATTTTCTACCTCTATCTACGTTCCCCCACCATTTTCCATCACTTCTTAACTTCCCCCCTCCATCTCCAACCTCTTTCTACTTTCCCCCACCATTTTCCACCTCTTCCTCCTCCCCCCCCCACCATCCCCAACCTCTTTTTACCTTCCCGAAAAACTCCCAACCCAAAAACATCTTCATCTTTTATTTTCCATGAGATCTTAGAAGTTTGAAAAATTAATCCGTTAGCGAAGAATGTATTTGGGAGGCCTTTAGAGTCAGTTTCTTCCCTCAGGGAGAGGCGAGAGGGGCATGGAGGGTTTTCGACAACTTGTAGGAATGGTGGAAACAAGTTGGGCCCCTTCCTAATGCACTCGCCTTTTGTTTATAACTTTATAATTACCTCGTGGGGAGGGGGGGGGGCTTCCGACGAATTGATCGCCCTCCTTCTATTTCCCGAGGAGTTCAACTTTCCTTATTACCTCCCAAGAGGTAGGGGCCGAGTATGATTTAAGGCTCCAACCAAAGGATGTGGTCCAAACTTGTTTTCAATTATTTTTCGAAAACTTTCAAATCTCAAGTAGTTTGTCCTGTGAGAAACACGAGAAAAACATCCTCCTGCTTTATTTCTCGCTCTCAAAACGAAGAATGATTTTGTTGACTTAAAAAAGTAAAATAAGAAGCGGCCATCCGTAGAAGAATACAAGACGAGACTTTTATCTGTTGATGTATTACCCTAACGTAGACTCAATTTATTAAACACATTCCTGCGTGACATTTATATATTTTTGTCCCGGATAAACTTGCTTATTCAATGTGCATACAAAACACTTTTTTTTTCATCCTTTTACGCCTCTTTTTTACCCTCATTTTGAAATTTTAACTTTCGCAAAAAGTAAGTTATTGTGTTACCCCCGAATCTAAGATTTTGAAAAAGGGTCAAGGCAGTGGTGGATCCAGGGGGGGGGAGGGCGATAAGGCGTTCGCCCTCCAGAGACCCCGCCCCCCCCCCAAAAAAAAATCCAAAATTCACCGTAATGAAGACGTATTTTCGTATGAAAAAATGCCGAAAATTTTTAGCCGTCAAAAACACATATTTTTGGTCATAAAAATTAAATTTAAAAAAATTGGCAAAATCAACAAATTAAAGCCAAATTCGTCAAAATGAACATTCAAAGAGCCACTTTTTCATCAAAAACTTCAAAATCAAGGTTTTAAGAGCCAAATATTCGTCAAAAACCTCAATATCAAAAATTATAAAGTCTAATTTTTCCTCAAAAAACCTCTACATCAACGTTTTAAGAGACAGTTTTCGACAAAAACTTCAAAATCAACGTTTTAAGAGACAGTTTTTCGACAAAAACTTCAAAATCAGAGTTTTAAGAGCCAAATATTCGTCAAAAACCTCAAAATCAAAATTTATAAGTAAAGTTTTTCCTCAAAAAACCTCAAAATCAACGTTTTAAGGGGCAGTTTTTGGACAAAAACTTCAAAATCAACGTTTTAAAAGCCAAAATATTCGTCAAAAACCTCAAAATCAAAATTTATAAAGCCAAATTTTTCTTCAAAAAACCTCAAAATCAACGTTTTAAGAGACAGTTTTTCGACAAAAACTTCAAAATCATCGTTTTAAGGGCCTTTTAATTTTAAAGATAAAGTTTAAACAAATTTTCTAAGGGGGGGGGGTCTGACTTTTGTGCTTCGCCCCCTCCGGACAAATTCCTGGATCCGCCATTGGGTCAAGGAGACCCCGCAAGGTCAATTTGACCTTTGATCTTTATCTGACCTGAAAAATGCCAATGGAAAGGTCTATAGAGAATTTTTGAAAAAGTTCCTGTTTTAAGGGTTTCGCCTCCATAATTAGCTAACTAAAAAAATGGGGATCTACAGACCTCTCCACGAATAGCAAATCCAAGTTAGAAGCGTGCCTAATAAAATCTTGCCAAATTGCCTATTTCTAGGTGCCCCTTTCTTCCTTTTTTTTTCCCCCTCCACTCAACAAGTAAGGTAAAAAAGGAAGAAAAGGATGATGGCCGGCAATGAAGAACTCGAGAGAAAAAGAGGTGGGTTTTTCAAAAAAACAAATTTACGGGGATTCCTTTTACTTTCGTCTCTGACATTTTAATTATCTCCTCCCTCGCTTCTTTCTCGTCTTTTTTCGTTTTTCAACGTTTACTTCGAACGCTAACGATATTTTAGAGCCTCCGTTCATTTTTCTTCCTTTTGACTAATACCGGACTCTCTTTTCCAACACCGGAAAACTAATTTATCCTTTTCTTCCTTAAATCTGAATAATTTATCTTTTTAAAACTACATTTTAGGCTAATTTCGAGCGTTTTTAAGACGTTCTTTTGTCGAGAGAAAAAATGCGGCTGGGTTTATCGGTTTAGGTTGTAAACACGGTCGAGGGAATCTCCGGGTAAACAGGAGGGGCTGAATGCCGGAGGTTAACTCGTTCTGACGTTGATGAATGTTGGCCGGGCAGCACCTAATACCGAAGAGACAACCTTCCTAATGTACCGCAGTTCTGATAGCCACAGTTTCGAGCCACATTTTCACAATATCAACTCTCCTTTGTTTTCCTTCCTCAATTCCTTTCAAGATTTGAGAATTCGTTTGATTTTTTAAAATATTTTTGTTTATTTTATTCGGTTTTAATATCACCATAATTCACTGTTATAAAGAGAATTTTAAAAAAAATTGGATTTTTGCACTTTTCCTAAAAAGTGTCTTGGGTGGGGGAAGGTAGAAAGTGGTGGGAGATGGTGGGGGAAGGTAGAAAGATGTTGGAGATGGTGGGGGTGGGAGGGTTGGGAGTTTTTCGGTTGGGAGGGTTTGGAGTTTTGAGTGGAAGTTTTTCGGGCGGGAGCTTTTCGGGCTAACTCCCAACCCAAAAGCTCCCGCCCGAAAAACTCCCAACCCTCCCAACCGAAAAACTCCCAATCCTCACCATCACCAATCGAAAAACTCCCAACCCTCCCAACCGAAAAACTCCCAGTCAAAAACCCCCAACCCTCCCAACCGAAAAACTCCCACTCAAAAATTCCAACCCTCCCAACCGAAAAGCTCCCAACCCTCCCAACCGAAAAAATCCCAACTCTCCCAACCGAAAAACTCCCAACCCTACCAACCAAAAACTCCCAACCCTCCCAACCGAAAAACTCCCAACCCTCCCAACCGAAAAACTCCCAACCCTCCCAACCGAAGAACTCCCAACCCTCCCAACCGAAAAACTCCCAACCCTCCCAACCGAAAAACTCCCACATAAAAACTCCCAACCGAAAAACTCCCACTCAAAAACTCCCAACCCTCCCAACCGAAAAACTCCCACTCAAAAACTCCCAACCCTCCCAACCGAAAAACTCCCACTCAAAAACTCCCAACCGAAAAAAAAGCGAAAAGGGCTGACTTTTACGATTTCGTAACAATAGTAGATGACGTTAACGTTAACATCATTACGGGCTCGTCGAAATTAAAACGATGAGACTTTTTTGATTAGCCAATTCGAACAACAGGTTTAAAATTGAATGAAAAGGGTTTTATCCGTTCATAAAGAGAGGGCAAAGGACGGCTTTTTTCCTCGGGCCGTTTGATTTCCACATTGCGGCCTGTTTGTTCGAATCAAAAGCCTCTAATCACGGCCCCGCAGTTGAATTCTTGGCGTTTTACACGCTCTGGACTGAAACTAGTGTATAAAAGGTTCGTTATGCAGAGAAGGGAAACTAATACGCGACAGGAATTAATCGACGGATTTCTAAAGTGAGACGGGCTTTCGAACGACGGCGAAGGGCTCGAGGGGGGTGTTTCATTGTGAACTAGTTAGCGTAATAATTAGCCTTGCGGGTAGGAAAGTGTCTACTTTCAAGGGCTTTAGCCCCCCACCTCCTCCTTGTTAAGGTTCTATTAATTTATGTACACCACACGTGATAATGGCTTCTCGAGTATTCTCAAGTTTCAAGAGATTCCGAATTTAAAATATTAGACCTCAAGATTTGTCTTTTCGAAAAGAGAAAAGTGAGAGGGGTTCTTTTATCGTTTTTTGAAAAGGGGCTAAAGTTTACCGATTTATGAGAGGGTGGTTTGATGTATTACCATTTGAAATCAACAGTTTATCCTTTACCTATTGATTCACCCGTCCGGGTCGTATAATTCGATTTCGACTAATGTAAGTGAGGAACCGCAAGACTACATTAAAGCAATCACCATCCTCTCTCGGCTAACATAATTATCTTCGCCTACGTCCTACTCTGGCTAAAACTGTCCTCGCTATTGTAACCTTATCTTTTTCTTTCATTTCGTCCACTCTTTTTTAGGTGGCTCTTCATCTAAGACTGAGATAATTCACGTTTTCAAAAGGGAGCTTTTCGGAAAAAGGGGCGATAAACCATTTCTATGGAACCTCTCACACAAGGTTTATCTACATAAAAGTACAAAACAAAGGGAAAGTCAGGGGATTAAACTTTGTTGCTTAGTGGGCCAGGAGAGACGAAAAAAGTGGAGGGGGAGATTAGAGGAGAGATGGGGAAGGTCAAGAAGGAGGGTAGAGCGAGTGATAGGAGAGTGGGGGTTGTTCGGGGAGGTGGGGGAATGACAAAGAGGGTAGTAGAGGTGATGGGAGAGCGAGGGAGGAGGGGTTGGTTCAAAGAGGGTTGGAGATTTGTAGTAGAGGGGAAGGTCAGGGAGACAGATGACGGGAGATTGGGGTGGGGGAAAGGCTCGAGGATGGTGGGGAGGGTAGGGGAGGTGATGAGTGAGGGCAGGAAGTTTTTGGAGTTGTATTTCGTGTTTGTGGAGTTGTCTGTAGAGCCCCAATTTTTCAAAAAGTACTTTAAAACCTGGTAGCTTTTTTTTTATGGAATGACAAAGACAAAATTGTTATTTAAAGGGGCAAATATTAATAGGGAGAGATGTTGGGAGGGATTTTTATGAAGACAGTGCTTGTAAATTACCCCGGATATTCCCCTTTACAAAAGTCGTAAAAAAACACCATCAACTTTTTTTTTTACGACAAAAAAGTAAATTATTTTATGACGCCAAATAAATTTAGGGTGGAATCCGACTAATGATATATTCAATGACGTAACGAGGCATGTGACCGAGCAATCATCATAAAAGCTTAAAGGTGTACACGGTTTGGGTCCATTAGTGGTTAGTGATTACAAATTATGATTACAGTTAATTAAGATTACATTTTTGATGACGAATTCTTAGCATGGACAACCAATAGGAGAGAAGCAGAAACTGGACTGTAAAATGCGGTAAAATAAGATAAACAAGCAATAATTGTAAGCTCGAATAGGGGTTGTTTGTAAAAGGGGATGTATGTTTACAGCGGAAGCGACCTGGTTTTTCTTAACCCCCTTCCCCTTCCTCGGCCCCTTTCCACCCGACAACCCGCGACAGACTAAATCGTTGTCTTTTTCTACGTTTGACCCGGTTCCGAATCAGAAAATAACACGTGAACACTACGCGAGGGAAAAAAAAGCCCACAAAGCTAAAATTCCTTCCTCATGAGTCAAAAATCCGCTAAAATTCCTAAAATACGTAAAATGCGAATTATATTAAAACAGAACAAAATTCGTTTTAGATGACAAAAAATTAGTTCAAAACTGGCCTCAGATTAGGGTGACCAAATGATTCGCATTATGCAGGATTTTAGGTAGGAAAGACACATTTGAGACAAATGACCCTTTTCCACACAAAAAAAGACCCTTTTCAGCCTCATTTCGAACCTTATTTGACCAGAAAAGACCCTTTTCAGACATATTTTGACCCTTTTTACAAGAAAAGATACTTTTAAGACAGATTTTCATTGTTTTTGACAAGAAGAAACCCATTTCAGCCTGATTGTAAGAAAAACCCTCTTGTTTTTGACCCTCTTTGACAAGGAAAGACACTTTTTAGACAGATTTTGACCCTTTTCAGCCAGATTTTTACAAGGAAAGACACTTATGGAGAGCTTTTGACCCTTTTCAGCCTCATTTTGAACCTTTTTAGGCCAGAAAAGACACTTTTCAGCCATATTTTGACCCTTTTTACAAAAAAAAAAGAAAAAAAAAAAAGATAGTTTTAAGACAGATTTTCTTTATTTTTGACAAAAAGAAACCCATTTCAGCCTGATTCTGAACTTTTATTTTGTAAAAAAAAACTTATTTAGCCAGATTTTGACCCTCTTTGACAAGGAAAGACACATTTTAGACAGATCTTGACCATTTTTCACAAGAAAAGACACTTTTCAATCTGATTTCCAACCTTTTTTCGAGAAGAAAAGTCCCTTTTCAGACAGATTTTGACAAGTAAAGACACTTTTAGACAGATTTTGACCCTTTTCAGCCTCATTTTCAACCTTTTTTGACCAGAAAAAGAGCCTTTTCATCCTGGTTTTGACTCATTATTTTTGACCAAAAATAACCATTTCAGCCTAATTTTAAACCTTTTTTGATAAGAAAATACCATTTTCACCAAGATTCTGACCCTGCTTGACAAGAAAAGACCCTTTTTAAACAGATTTTGACCCTATTTGACTCAATTTTTAAGGGTGAATGAGTCTACTGAGCGTTTTTAAATAAAAACCGTTTCATGCCAGTCTAAAAAAGCTTTTTAACGTCATATTTTTCAAGTAAATCGGTTATAAATTAAGGTTGATGTTTAAAATTTAAATGGAACATTTGCATTCTCGTTTTTTAAGAGAATAAATTCTTTTATATTAAATTGGCAGAAAATGCTTCATGTTTTTACTCCCAACGAGTTAATTTAGGTTTGTTCCTCGTGGTCAAAACTCGTGTTAGCAAAACCCAACTTCATTCATACAGAGATTTAACATTTCCGTTGCAATTTTAATGTTAATTAATTCATATCAAAACATGAAAATTAGCATTGTTTTCTTATAATTAAAAACTTTAATTGACTTTTGTTTCAAAATGGAAATTGGAAAAAAGAAAAAATCTTGAAAGACAAATAGAGGTCGCGTTCTGACAATTTAATCACTTGATGTGTTCGCAATAAATAAATAATTAATTAGTCGAGGAGTGTTTACATGGAGTAAACATGAAGAGAAGAGCCCCAATCGGATTTGTTCACTTGAATATTTGAACTGGGCATCTCCCTTTCCCCCTCCTGACCCTTTTTACCCCGTTCTACCCTACCCCATCAGCATTGTATTAATTCACCGCTACATTTCTACCTTAATGGCCGAGGGGGCGTTAAATTTTAAAAGGGAATAGTGAAAGGAAGGGGCCAGACCGAAATTTTATGAATAATTGACAAAAAGTGCCTTCAAACAAGACTAATTGACAACCGGGATGAATTCGCTGGAAGTTTATTAGGGTTAAAACATCCTATTATGGAGTATAACTTTATTATCCAATAGAAAGTAAGTCGCTCAGAAAATACTTTTATCTCTTATAGGGAGGGAAATCACTTTCAGTCTCGAAAAACGGGCAGGAAGTTGATTTTTACCTCCTTGGAACGGAAAACTACATTGAAGCCTTTGAGGAAACATTATTTTATTGCCACACTAAATTCTAATGAATCAACAGTTTTTGCACAGTTTAGGTCAGTGGTTCCCAAACTGGGGGGGGGGCGGCTAAGCTCAAGATAAATATCCCCAAAAATTCGTGAAAAACCTCAAAATCAACATTTGTATAGCCTAATTTTCGTCAAAAAACCTCGAAATCAACATTTTAAAAGCAAATTTTTCGTAAAAAACCTCAAAATCAACATTTTTAAAGCCTAATTTTTGTCAAACAAGCTCAAAATCAACATTTATAAAGCCAAATTTTCGTCAAAAACCTCAAAATCAACATTTATGATGCCTAATTTTCGTCCAAAAACCTCAAAATCAACGCTATGGTCTAACAACATGGCGGTCTACCGTGGCTTGGGAAGGGAGAATGGATGAAGTTAATTCCCTTTTTTTTTTTTTTTTAACCTAAAAAAAGTTTTTTTTTAACCTTTGTAAAAATAAGCAAGTTTTTAAAAGCTTAAAAAAAAGCCCTTTATGTTTTCCCCTTTTCGCCATTACTCTTATTAATAATTTTGCGTTAATTAGAATTTATCTGTCTAATCTCTCCCTTTCTCATTCCGTCAGATAATTCCCCTCCCCCACACCACCAACACCTCCCCCCCCCATCAACCCCTCACCGGTTTTTTAGTTTATCCTGCTGATTAACTTTTTTTAATAAACAGTCTTCATTTACATAATTTCAATTTGACTTTTTTCGGTCGTTTTAACTTTTTTTTTTCGTCTGGGTTATACAAAGGAGGTTTTATAATGTTATCAACTTGATGTTGTTTTCCGTAATCTAGATGTCTTAACCTAATTTCCATCCTTATCTTCTCAGTTTCTTTTTTTTCTCCTAATTTTTTTATTCAAGATTATTTAACAAAATTTCTATCTCTGCTAATAAGTTAGAAAGAAAATGAAAAAATCGACATTTTGAATGAGTTTTTAGGCTAAACCCGCATGACTGGACTGCTTGGCAGAAGTGTCCTTGAAGAAAAAACCATTTTGAACCAAAAACCGCATCTTAGTCTAACCGGTTACTGTTTTTCGTGGAACCAGTTGACCGGTTAATTAATCCTCCAGATTACTCAAGAAAACCGGTTATTTAAACGACTCAACCGGTTCCATCGTTTTTGAACTTATTAATTCTCGTTAAAACCAGTTTCCTTAATGATTTTATTTATTATTTATTTATTTTTATTTTTTTAAGGCTCTCAGCATTTTTTGCTATTTCAGCCTTGATAGATACATATATGAAAATTTTAAAAATTCTGACATCAATAATCCGGTATGCCACACCCTCTTGGCAAACTTTTCGATTTTTATTTATAAAAATATTATATTTTGAGGGGAAAAGGGGGATGAAATTTCCCTCCTTGTTAGTAAATAAGAAGATCTTTTTGTCTAAGTGAGGAGCACGTCGTCGGATCCCACGAACTGCAAGTTTCTAAGATAAACAGGATATAAACCAAGGACGTGGCCCTATCACGAGAGCCTTACGTGGCAAAACGATCCAATTTCAGTACCGAACGCTTTTCACAGAAAAGACACGTCAAAATTTCCCCAAACGTGGTTAAACATGAAAGAAAAGAACGAAAAAAAAACTAAAATAATCCTTTCTAACAGAAAAGCTTTCTTTGGTGAAAGCTTTCTAACGGTGTAAGTATTAATTCGGTCGGTTAAAAATTGTGGAAGTTATGGACAATTAAACTTTCACCAACTTCATGACAAAACTTTTAAACGACCATAACTTCCACAATTTTTGATCAATTTTATTGTTATTTATACCGTTGAAAAGCTCTTTAAAAGAGCTAAAAAACAAATTTACGCAAAAATTTTCTCAGGCGATTCCTTAGCCCTCAAAAATGGACTTAAACGTTTACCGCTGTTCACTGCAAGGCAAGATTTTGTTTCATGACTAAACTTTTAAACTTCCTTAACTTCCACAATTTTTGACTAATTTTAACGCTATTTATACCATTAGAAAGCTCTTAAAAAGGGCTAAAAAGTAAATGTTCACAAAAATTTGCTCAGATGATTCCTTAGCCCACAAAAGTTGACATAAACGTTCGTTTGTTCAGATTTAGCTCGTTTATCACTCCCAAATTTCAAATATTTTTTCTTAATCAAAAAACGTTCAAAACTACACACTTTTGGCTCTCCAAAACATCTTTTTAACGTGAAAAAAGGCTTAAAATTGTAATTTTAATGAATTTTTTAAAATTGGAATGTGCAAAAGCAAGGAGCTGGGGCGGTTTTTGGAGTGTGTGGACAAGAAAATTTTACGTTGACCCTTCATCGAAGTTTAAAAAGGTCGGAATTCGCCCCTCAGACGTTCTCTACTTGTTGAATTCCGGTTGACTTTTGGGGGTTGTTCTTTTCATTATTATTACATGATTATTGTTATTTTTGGGAGGTGATGTTCATGTGGAATTGAAGAGACTAAAATTAGGTCGGTTGAAATGACCGTTATCTCGCCATAACAAAGAGAACATGAAGTCTATTGTCTGTTGACCTGTCGATTTCTCTCTCTTTAAATAGACTTTGGGGACAAACTTTGGTCTTTTTTAGGGTCGTTTGGGTTGATTTTGTTTGATTTTTGTGGTTTTTTGAATACGGATGATGAAGTTTGGGGTTCTGTGAGGTTGAAATGGGTAAAAGCGAGGCTTACCGAGAGGTATCTTATCCGTCGTTGTGGATGATGAAGCGGTGAAAAACGAGGCCGCGAAAATGAGGGCTGTTAACGGGGGGAAGCCCCCTTTGGAACCACCTTCGAACATTCCACTGATACGACTGGGGGCCTGGAGGGATGCTGGGTGGTGACGTCAGGTCACGTGATCGGCGGTTCCCACCCCCGAAAGCCACCCTCTTTTGGGGGGTAGGGGGTGGGATGCTGGTAAAAAGGCCAAACCGCCTCTTCGGCTCCCCCCTCCTTCACTGCTCTACAGAAAAGCCGAGGATGTTAATTTTTAATTTCGACAAAATCAATTTTTTTTTAAACAAAAACAACGAAATATAGGGTGGGAGTTATATTTTAATTTTTTACAACGAGAAAAAAGTAAATTAAACTTATGCATGGAGCCTCGGGTGACCCCGATTTTCAGTTGTCTTTTTGTTAATAAAATTTAAAAATGGCAAAATCAACAAATAGCCAATTATTCGTCCAAAAAACTCATCAAAATGATCAGTCAAAAACCTAAAAATCGACGTTTTAAGGCTATTTTTCGTCAAAAACCTTAAAATTTGCATTATTTGAAAAGCAATCTCTCATCAAAATCCTCGAAATCAGCATTTTATAAAGCCTTTTTGTTAAAAAAAAAAAAAAAAAAAAAAAAATCAACGTTTTAAGAGACAATTTTTCATCAGAAACCTCAAAATCAACGTTTTAAGAGATAATTTTCTTTGAAAAAAATTTTTAAAAAAATCTCTACGTCAACGTTTTAATAGACAATTTTTCGTCAAAAACTTCAAAATCGACGTTTTAAGAGATAATTTTCTTTGAAAAAAAAAAAAATTTTTTTTAAACTCAATATCAACGTTTTAAGAGACAGTTTTTCGTCAAAAACCTCAAAATCAACGTTTTAAGAGATGATTTTCTTTTTTTCTTTTTTAAATTTAAGAAAACCTCAACATCAACATTTTAAGAGTCAATTTTTCGTCAAAAACCTTAAAATCAATGTTTTAAGAGATAACTTTTGTAAAATTTAAAGTTAAAAAACCTTTTTAAGAGAGGATTTTTCGTCAAAAACCTCAAAATGACGTTTTAAGAGGTCAGGGATGGTTCCAAAAGTACCGTTTATGTCACTTTTTGAATAAAAGTACTGCGGTATGTAATATCGCGGTAAAACTATATTGGAAGAAAGGGAATTTTTTTGTTAGATCAAACGATAAAGCTTGATAAAAAGTGGTTAGACCCTGTGTTTGATTCATTTTTGTTTATTTTTCTCACTTTTTCTTTGAATAATAGAAAAGTGGGAAAAATTAGGTAAAAAGGGAGATTTTGAAAGAATTTTAATTTTAGAGCGATTACAAAACTGGTGGCAACACTGATCACTAGCCTCTTTCGAAAACAATGTTTAAACCTACTCGACGAAGGTTATCTTGTCTATTTCTTATCAGGAAAATATAAAAACCACGTCACTTTTCGATATTAAATCCTAAATATTCAAATTTCCTTTTATTCAAATAAAGGTTTCGTATTTAGATAAGGACTCGATGGTCCCCGCTGGTTCGTTAATGGCTTCGGGTCGAATTGATGACGTTGAGCGATGACTCGAAGTGGCGAGAAGGGCGAAGAGAACGATGAGGGTAAAATCTCCAAGCTTCACCTCTCCGCAATGTTCGTCATCTTCCGCGAGATTCTTTTTATATTCGCCGTCCTTTTCACCGCCTACGCCTCGCTTTTCCACAAGTAAGAACCCCTTTGACCTATTTCATTGTGTTGGCTTGTAGTTTACTATTTTTTCAGTTGGATGGTCGGGTTTCTATGAGAATGTAAACAAAGTTCTGTTTTCAGTGGGCAGAAGTCGCAGAGGGGCTCGATCGCTGAACCTTTCTTCGACCACCCTTCGATTCGCGATTTCTACGAAGGCGACCTGGCGACACTCATGCATGAGATCACACGAGTCGACTTCGCATTCGTCATGTTCTACGCCCCATGGGACGCCGACTCCCAAGATTTGAAAGAAGATTTCATCAAAGTCGCTGAGTTTTATTCGAACCGGATTTATTTCGCTTCCGTCAACTGCTGGGAACCTGGAAGCGAATGTCGACAAACGTTCAAAGACATGGTCTATCATTTCCCTCAGCTTGTCGCTTACGTCGGACCTCACAAAGCTGTCGAATACAAAGGATCCCACACTGCCGATCATATGATTCGTTTCCTTCATTCTGTGATACATCCAATCTCTCGAATAGAATCAGTTCCCGAATTATGGCATTTAAGATATTTACACGATGTAAGAAATCATTTGAACTTGTTCCGGCCACCCGACTTTTATATAAGACCCCCACTATACTCCCTGACAGAGTAGGGCAAAATGTAATTGAATTACAAATTACTTTGAAGTAATTGAATTACTTTGTAATTTCAATTACAATGTGATTGGAAAAAGTAATTGGATTACAAATTACTTTGTAATTTCAATTACAATGTGATTGTAAAAAGTAATTGGATTACAAATTACATGTAATTCAATTACATTACAAGTAATTCGATTACATTCAAGTAATTGGATTACATTCAAGTAATTGGATTACATTCCAGTAATTCGATTACAAGAAATGTAATTCGATTACAAGAAATGTAATTCGATGCCTTTTTAGTATTATTATGCCATCTATAATGTCTTTTGCTTTGAAAATGAATTCTAAAGGGTCATTTTTAATTTTTCTTGAAAATTTAGTGAAAATAGATATTTTTTATTGTTTGTAATTGAAAATGTAATCTAATTACAAATTACATGTAATTCAATTAACTTACTATAAAAAGTAATTCGATTACAATGTAATTCAATTACGCCCTACTCTGCTCCCTGACGGTCCAAGCGAATTAGCATTTTAAAGTCGAGAATAAATTGCAAAAGCTGAATTTTTGGTATGCTAGCATTAGGATATGTTTGAGTAAGATTATACCAAGTCAGTAGCTGCGGAAAGCCAAAAAACCACACAAAAATACTGAACTTTTGAAGTCCAATATCTCAAGATCTATTTGACGTACTGAGCTGCGGTTAGGCTTAAATTTTAGGTAATTTTATAAGCTTTATTTATGCCATAAGTGATTTTTCGCTTAAAACTAATATTTTAGAAGTTATGGGGCAAAAACTGAAAAAATTCAAAAAATTTGTCTAATTCGCTTGTACTATGATGATATTGTAAACACATTGCTGATTCTGTTTTTTAGGTAGTTTTAGTTGGACATTTAAATTTTAATGGCGTCATTGGAGGTAGTGCGTATAAAGTTTTATACGATACTTCATTACGGCTTGCTACTCATGACCACGAAAGACACACAGCGGTCGCAGTCTTCACAAATTCGAGAGAAAACGACGCCTTGGATGTTGAAAAGTCGCCGTCTTTCGTTCTTTACCTTTGGAATAAACGAGTCGTACGTTCGTCTTTCACTAGCATAACTCTAATTCAATCATTTTAGAAATACAGAGGCGCTTTGAATTCACATTCTTTGCATAAATGGGTGCTCCATCATACGGAAAAAGATCTCTCGGAATTAAATTCGAATACGGTTTTGCCGCATATCAAGAAAGGTCCAGTCATGGTCATGTTTACCCCTAGGAACCCTCTATCGACCATTATTCCATATTATCATTTGGTAAGATTTCATCAGAAAAATTTAGATTTTTGAACTCTTTTTTAGCTTCGACGAGTTGCGATGAATTTTAATTATTGTCGGAATGGGACCAGATCGGACCCGGAAGACGATTTCTTTACTTATGTACTTCAATTTGGATCTTTATATCATGCTGGATATGAAGAAGGTAAGTTTTTTTGTTTATAATCTTTTGAGTGGTGGTATTAAAATTTGAGTATGAGTGGATCCTCAACCCAAATGGGAAATTGGACCGATTGACTTGAAATTTGACAAAAATCTTCTTTAACACTTTCCAGACGAAGGTCTTATATAAAAGACACATCGTATATTATATAAGACACGTCATATATAAAGGGCAGGTCTTATATATAAGACACGTCATATATAAAAGACAGGTCTTATATATAAGACACGTCGTATATAAAAGACAGGTCTTATATAAACGTGTGGCGGGAACGTGTTAATATGGTCAGGAAGGTAAACTAGCCTGATTGTGGAGCCCAGTTTCTCATTCCCCTTTTTTCCTGCCAAGCTCAATCTATTGAAATTAGTCAATAATAATATTTTAAATAAAATGTTTTGTAGAGTTAATTAAGGCTGATAAACTAGAAAGAGAAGAATGCTCAAAATTTATGAGAAAAAGACAAACGTATTCAGAATGTGTGGCTCCTTCGGTTCAAAAATGGCACAACATGTCATGCCATAGTCAGAACGGATTCTGCCCAAGTGCGAAATTCAGGCATTCCGAGTATTTTTCTAAGTATGCCAAACTTTCATCGGTTTTTTGTTTATAAAAGACAATTTTTTGAAGGAAAAAGTTTAAAACGTATGGAACTCCTGAAGAGTTAGCTGAGTCTGCGAGGATTGAAAGATGTTCGCTTTTGGACAGGACGCCGCTACCTTTGGGCCCTAAATTTTTGAAAAGTCAGACAGATTTGAGCTCATGCAGGATCAACTCGTCCTTCTCATTTGTTGCCTTGGACAGCGACCAGTATTCCCATTTGGCCAACGGGCTCGGCATCCAGTTGAAGAAAATGCGACACAAAACTTCAGTCGTTATATTCGACGATGAGGTACACATATTCATTCTTTAAAAGCATAATTAAGCCTTTTTTTAAAGGAAATTTTGAAAATAAACAGCGCAGAAGTGACGGAAACGAGCGTTTCTGACATGTTGAGACGTTACCTTTCTGGAGAGCGAGAGAGAGGACTTCGTTCTGCTAAAGACACAGTCAACTTCCATAATGGCATCAAAGACCAACAAAAAGCTGAAAGTTCTGTCTCCATTTTGGAACTTAACACTTTAACATTTGAGACAGTTGTTTTAAACAGTACTGAGGTAAGCCAACTTCTCATCTACATCCCCTAACCTCCTTCCTCTCCTTGAACCTCCCCTACCTTCCTTGAACCTCCCACCACCTCCCCTACCATCCTTCAACTTCCCATCTCTCTAAATAGCATTCAGAAGCTAGAAAAATAGCATTTTCTCAGCTTCTTGCGGACCGATCGAGTTGAAATTTTCAGGGGTTTATCTTATCATATTTTCTGTTCGAAATTTCAACCCTATAGGCCAACAAAAAGTTGGGAAAACGAATTTTTTTTCCTTCTTTTAGTCGAGTTTGCCCTGTTTTTAAAAAATAACTACTTTTCAGAATGTTGTCCTCCTTTATCATTCGCCTTATTGCTCTTTCTGCCTCGGAGTTTCCAATCTGTTCCTCACCGCCGCCCATCTTTTGAGAAACGTCAAAAATCTCACTTTCGCTCGAGTCGACGGCGAGCTAAACGATTTACCTTGGGAATTCACAATGTATTCATATCCTAGTGTCATATTTTTTCCAGCCAAAAGGTATTCGTCTTATTAAAATATAAAAAAAAAAATAAATAAATGAAAATTAATTTTGTTTCTAGAAAATCTGAAAGTATGATTTTCCCAAGCAGTTCGCCCTTGACTCTTCACAGTTTATCAAATTTCATTTTGTCGAATTTGAATGTCGAAGAACGAGTTCCGGCGATGCTCGCATTATGT
>JAGWEN010001576.1:0-23211 GCA_018703685.1 Orius laevigatus
CTTGTTTTTCTTTATTTTTTTTTTTTTTTTCTATTTTTTTTTTTTTTTTAATTTTTTTTCTTTTTTCTTTTATTTTCAGCAAGATCCAAAATTTCACAAATTGAAGCAATCTATACGCCTTTTGTCATCACGATGATATCGAAGCAACTTCTCTATCTTTAATGAGAATCCCCTTTTTTATTTCAGAGATGATAAAATTAGAGCCTTATCTTTAACGACTTTTTATCTGTCGACCGGAAATCGCCTATTCTCCAGTTTTGGAGGAGGTAGGAGCTGTGTAGCGATTTTTGTAGACGTGATGAGCGTTTTGCTGATCCATTATCGAATTTAACGGTTTATTAACGTCATTAATTCTATCTCAAATTCTCGAGAAGTTATTATGATATTACGTCATGTATTCGCACAGAGTTTTTTGGGAATCCACAGCGGTCATTCAAGCACCACCTCAGGTCAAACTGACTTTCTGATCTGTGCTCGACATGACTTGTCTGTGGTCGCGCGGCGTCCGCGGCCGTCCGATCGCCCTCATTTTTCCTCGGAACACTTCACGGCCGACACAATTTTCATCGCGATTTCATCAGCACGAACGTTTCTCACACACAATCTTCCTTTCGTCGTTATCTTGAAAGTGACAAGAGCGATTTTTGAAATTCGACAAAATGGCGGAGATATGTCTGTCTAAAGTTTGCAAAAATGTGCTACGGCCTTTCTAACCGGTCCGATCTTCACCAAATTTTAACCAAATAATCTTCACGTGATCCCGATTAAATTTCATTAACTAATTAGGTAATTATTATGTAATTAGGTAATTATGACTAATTAACTTAATTTTCCCATTTTCATAAAATTATCGCCAAATTCAAGTTATGATTGAAAAAAAATCAAAAATTAATTAATTAATTAACTAATTAGGTAATTATATTGAGTTCGAGTGAAATTATTCCCATTTTCATAAAATTATCACCAAATTCAAGTTATGATTGGAAAAAAAATCAAAAATTAATTAATTAATTAATTAACTAATTAGGTAATTATAATGTGTTTGAGTGAAATTAGTCCCATTTTCATAAAATTATCACCGAATTCAAGTTATTATTGAAAAAAAAAAATTCTCAAAAATTAATTAATTAATTAACTAATTAGGTAATTATAATGTGTTTGAGTGAAATTAGTCCCATTTTCATAAAATTATCACCAAATTCAAGTTATGACTAAATTTTTTTTCAAAAATTAATTAAGTAATTAACTAATTAACTAATTAGGTAATTATGATGTGTTTGAGCGAAATTAGTACTATTTTCATAAAAATGGGACTAATGTCCTTCATACACATTATACTTACCTAATTAGTTAATTAAATAATTAATTTTTGGAAAAAAAATTTTTCAATCATTACTTGAATTTGGTGATAATTTTATGAAAATAGTACTATTTTTCTGCTCATTCGTCCAAGCGAGATAGAAAAATTATTTTGGCTCTCCGTTACGAAATCTAAAATAACTTAATAGATTCAGAAAGTACATCAAAAATAAAGGTGAGTTACCATTTAACTTTTTTCTATATCGTCAACCGTTTTCGAGTTAACCGGGGGGGACACTAGTAAGTTGACACCCTGTATATAAGGTGTATATATATATTATATTATATATAAATAGGTACATATTTTTACATAATTTGATTGAATACGTCAAGAATAACAACTCAAATCAATTCTTTTGTTTCATACAATTTGTTTTCTTTTATAATTTTCTTATGAATGAATGAATGAAAATTTACTTTATTGAACAAAAAGAAAAATTTGCACTTTATGTATTATTTATTTGTACCATACGGCATGGTGTTTTCAGTACCGTCTGCCGGGTTTTAGACCAAAAAGAACAAAATTAACTGAAATTTGCAAAACTGAATTAATAATTAAACTGGTTTATTAACGTGGCTTTGTAAGTGAGGGTTAGAAGGGTTATTTAGGAGTTCAATAAGACTGTTTCTGGAGATTTTTGATTTCGATTGAGTTCAGGTATTTATTTATTTATTTATTTATTTATACATGTAGTCCACCTTTACAGGTATAAAAATAAGCTATAAAAATTTACTTTTCTGCCAGATTTTTTACCTGATATAGTGCATTTTATCCAACCTTTACAATAAAACAATAGACCGTCTATTACGTCCGGGAATCACAGAACTAAATTTACAAAATTTACAATTTAAATTATAATTTAAGCTTATTTACACGTTTAATTTACAATTACACTTTTAACAACGACAATTCACTCGTAAAAGACATGACAATTTTAACATTTATTTACATATAATTACACTACACTAGATATAACGGTTGACGATAGAGAAAAAAGCTAAATGGTAACTCAACTTTATTTTTTATGTAGTTTCTGAATCTATAAAGTTTTTTTAGGTTTTTGACTCGGAAAGCCAAAATAATTTTTCTATCTTGCTTGGACGAAGGAGCAGAAAAAAAAGTTAAATCGTAACCCCCCATATTTTGGCCCAAAAAAGCAAAATATGATGACCGCTTTGACCCTGCTATCGTAGTTAAAACGAGGGAAAATTCATTTTTTTGAAAGTTGACTAAAAAGATATGGATTCCCATGTGAAATGGCATGAGGAATGCAATGGAATAAGTTAAAAAATTCTACGACCATTATTTCTTGAGTTATCACTAAAAAACCACTTTAAAGTATGGAAACTACCTGAGGAAAACTTTGCTCGCCAAAAACAACATCATATTCGAACTGAGCACCCCAAAAAACCTGGAGATATCAATTTCTATGAAGATTTGAAATGAAAAAAAAAATATTTTTTTTTTTTCTTCTTTTCAGTGATTTTGGGCAGAAATCTCGAAAACCGTCGGTCGTAGGCGAAAAAATTATTAGTACAAAATTAAAGATAATTAAATTTCCTACACTTTTAAACTAATACGATTTTTTGTAGGACCAAACGTATCGGAGCTACGAGGTTGCAAAAAACCATGGTTTTATATTTTGACCTCTTAAGGACAGAAGACATCATCTAATCAAAAAAGTGTACATTATAAAAGTTGTAGAGAATTTAATTACCTTTATGAACCAACCCTAAAAAAAAAATTATCGGTCAAAATTGGGGGTGGGGGTAAAGTTCAAAAAATTTCAAAAACAAATTTCATTCGAAAATTGAAATTTCAAAAAAATGACTAAAAACAAAATTAAGGTTTATAAAATTTGCTACAAATTTGATTTACTGAGATTTTTTGTAGGACCAAACGTTTCTGAGCTACGAGGTGACAAAAAAGGGTCTTTTCTTGTCTAAAAGGTCAAAATCTTTCTAAAAAGGGGTCTTTTCTTATAAAAAAAAAGGTGTAAAATTAGACTAAAAAGTGTCTTTCCTTGTCAAAAAGGTCAAAAACAAGCTCAAAAGGGGCTTTTCTTATTAAAATGGTCAAAATCTGGCTAAAAAGGGGCTTTTCTTATAAAGAAAAAAAAAGTGTAAAATCATACTAAAAATGGTCTCTTCTTGTCAAAAAGGTCAAAATCTGGCTAAAAAGGGTCTTTTCTTATAAAAAAAAGTGTAAAATTAGACTAAAAAGGGTCTTTCCTTGTCAAAAAGGTCAAAATCTTTCTAAAAAGGGGTCTTTTCTTACAAAAAAAGGTGTAAAATTAGACTAAAAAGTGTCTTTCCTTGTCAAAAAGGTCAATAACTGGCTCAAAAGTGGCTTTTCTTCTTACAAAGGTCAAAATCTGGCTAAAAAGGGGCTTTTCTTATGAAAAAAAGGTGTAAAATTAGACTAAAAAGGGTCTTTTCTTGTCGAAAAGGTCAAATCCTGGCTGAAAAGGGTCTTTTCTTATCAAAAAAAGGTGTAAAATTAGACTAAAAAGGTTGTTTTCTTTTCAAAAAGGTCAAAATCTTGCTAAAAAAAGGGTCTTTTCTTTTCAAAAAAGGTGTAAAATTAGACTAAAAAGGTTCTTTTCTTGTCAAAAAGGTCAAAATTTGGCCTAAAAGGGTCTTTTCTTATTGAAAAAGGTTCAAATTCATGCAAAATAACATAAGTATAGTGTAATCAAATTCATAAAATTTGTGAATTTTAAGAAATTGATACACAAAACGTATAAATTTTTGTGAATTATGAATAAGTATTCATATTTATGAATATGAATGCGCCCAACTTTGGCTTTCGTAGCCCTCATCCATGGCCACACCCTGTATATGGTGAAAAGGTGAAGATGGGAAATTAAGGTGCTAATGAAGAGATTCCGATGGAGAAATTCAGAAAGATTGGTAATAAAAAACGAACTCTGGATTGCTTCATTCCTCCCTGTTTGAGTTCCCTAACCCCCTCAAATGATGCATTTTATTTGGAAACTTGAAAGAATTTAGTTACATGGTGTTCGAGGAAGAAAAAGAAAGAAAAAGGGGATTGTCTTTCTGTGAGTGTGTGAGTGTGTTGAGGTTGTGTGTGGTCTGAAGCTCAACCCGTTCACGAGGACCGCCCTCCGCATCTTTCAGAACACCCCTCATCAACTTCTCTCGAAAATGGATTACCCTTATATTTAAGATGTCGCCATTTATTCTAACTCGAGAGTGATAAATTAGAAGACACACTTTTACCATGGAACCCCCTTATTTTCACATACGAGCACCATTTTTCTCCTTATTTTAAAAAAAGCATCTCGTCCACCCACTTTTTTTCAACCTTTTTTTCCTTTTATGTATGAATTTCCAGAAATTCATACTTTTTATTTGTCAATTTCTAGAAATTTTATCCTAAGAACACTAATATCTCTGTAAAAAATCGTCATGTAGAATATCCAATAGGTTTGTCTAAAAGGAAATTTGATTCTCTACAACTTATATTTTATTACTTTTTCTTCTCCGAATCACCAAAATCGAGATAATTTAAAAATACTAACATATTTCGTATTGTAGATGATCATATTAGGCTTTATGACGTCACGTGAAATCTGTTGTTGTTTAGGTTACCTACTAACCTGAAGTTAACTATTTTATTATGTCGACAAATATGTTAAAATAAAAGAATGACCATCCAGAATTAATAGGTAATTTGTTGGTAATTACAATAGGGACGATATAAATTATAAGGTACGAAATGTTTTTCTGATGACCTTTTTCTGAAAACTCAAAATCAAGGTTTTAAGAGACCATTTCTCGTGAAAAACCTCAAATCAAGGTTTTAAGAGACCATTTCTCGTGAAAAACCTCAAAATCAAGGTTTTAAGAGACCATTTCTCGTGAAAAACCTCAAAATCAAGGTTTTAAGAGACCATTTCTCGTGAAAAACCGCAAAATCAAGGTTTTAAGAGACCATTTCTCGTGAAAAACCTCAAAATCAAGGTTTTAAGAGACCATTTCTTGTGAAAAACCGCAAAATCAAGGTTTTAAGAGACCATTTCTCGTGAAAAAAAAAAAAATTAGAATATCCAATAGTTTTGTCTAAAAGGAAATTTAATTCTCTACAACTTATATTTTATTACTTTTTCTTCTCCGAATTTCCAAAATCGAGATAATTTAAAAAAACTAACATATTTCGTATTGTAGATGATCATATTAGGCTTTATGACGTCGCGTGAAATCGAAATTTTGTTGTTTAGGTTACCTACTAACCTGAAGTTAACTATTTTATTATGTCGACAAATATGTTAAAATAAAAGAATGACCATCCAGAATTAATAGGTAATTTGTTGGTAATTACAATAGGGACGATATAAATTATAAGGTACGAAATGTTTTTCTGATGACCTTTTTCTGAAAACTCAAATCAAGGTTTAAGAGACCATTTCTCGTGAAAAACCTCAAAATCAAGGTTTTAAGAGACCATTTCCTCGTGAAAAACCTCAAAATCAAGGTTTTAAGAGACCATTTCTCGTGAAAAAACTCAAAATCAAGGTTTTAAGAGACCATTTCTCGTGAAAAACCTCAAAATCAAGGTTTTAAGAGACCAATTTCTCGTGAAAAACCTCAAAATCAAGGTTTTAAGAGACCATTTCTCGTGAAAAAACCCCAAATCAAGGTTTTAAGAGACCATTTCTCGTGAAAAACCGCAAAATCAAGGTTTTAAGAGACCATTTCTCGTGAAAAACCGCAAAATCAAGGTTTTAAGAGACCATTTCTCGTGAAAAACCGCAAAATCAAGGTTTTAAGAGACCATTTCTCGTGATTAGAATATCCAATAGTTTGTCTAAAAGGAAATTTAATTCTCTACAACTTATATTTTATTACTTTTTCTTCTCCGAATTTCCAAAATCGAGATAATTTAAAAAAACTAACATATTTCGTATTGTAGATGATCATATTAGGCTTTATGACGTCGCGTGAAATCGAAATTTTGTTGTTTAGGTTACCTACTAACCTGAAGTTAACTATTTTATTATGTCGACAAATATGTTAAAATAAAAGAATGACCATCCAGAATTAATAGGTAATTTGTTGGTAATTACAATAGGGACGATATAAATTATAAGGTACGAAATGTTTTTCTGATGACCTTTTTCTGAAAACTCAAAATCAAGGTTTTAAGAGACCATTTCTCGTGAAAAACCTCAAAATCAAGGTTTTAAGAGACCATTTCTCGTGAAAAACCTCAAAATCAAGGTTTTAAGAGACCATTTCTCGTGAAAAACCTCAAAATCAAGGTTTTAAGAGACCATTTCTCGTGAAAAACCGCAAAATCAGGTTTTAAGAGACCATTTCTCGTGAAAAACCCAAAATAAGTTTTAAGAGACCATTTCTCGTGAAAAAAAACCCTCAAAATCAAGGTTTTAAGAGACCATTTCTCGTGAAAAAAAAATTAGAATATCCAATAGTTTTGTCTAAAAGGAAATTTAATTCTCTACAACTTATATTTTATTACTTTTTCTTCTCCGAATTTCCAAAATCGAGATAATTTAAAAAAACTAACATATTTCGTATTGTAGATGATCATATTAGGCTTTATGACGTCGCGTGAAATCGAAATTTTGTTGTTTAGGTTACCTACTAACCTGAAGTTAACTATTTTATTATGTCGACAAATATGTTAAAATAAAAGAATGACCATCCAGAATTAATAGGTAATTTGTTGGTAATTACAATAGGGACGATATAAATTATAAGGTACGAAATGTTTTTCTGATGACCTTTTTCTGAAAACTCAAAATCAAGGTTTTAAGAGACCATTTCTCGTGAAAAACCGCAAAATCAAGGTTTTAAGAGACCATTTCTCGTGAAAAACCGCAAAATCATGGTTTTAAGAGACCATTTCTCGTGAAATAAAAAACATGTAGAATATCCAATAGCTATGTCTAAAAGGAAATTTGATTCTCTACAACTTTTATTTTATTACTTTTTCTTCTCCGAATCACCAAAATCGAGATAATTTAAAAAAACTAACATATTTCGTATTGTAGATGATCATATTAGGCTTTATGACGTCACGTGAAATCGAAATTTTGTTGTTTAGGTTACCTACTAACCTGAAGTTAACTATTTTATTATGTCGACAAATATGTTAAAATAAAAGAATGACCATCCAGAATTAATAGGTAATTTGTTGGTAATTACAATAGGGACGATATAAATTATAAGGTACGAAATGTTTTTCTGATGACCTTTTTCTGGAAACCCTCAAAATCAAGGTTTTAAGAGACCATTTCTCGTGGAAAACAAAAGTAGAATATCCAATAGTTTTGTCTAAAAGGAAATTTAATTCTCTACAACTTATATTTTATTACTTTTTCTTCTCCGAATTTCCAAAATCGAGATAATTAAAAAAAACTAACATATTTCGTATTGTAGATGATCATATTAGGCTTTATGACGTCACCTGAAATCGAAATTTTGTTGTTTAGGTTGGAACCTACTGAAGTTAACTATTTTATTATGTCGAGAAATATGTTAAAATAAAAGAATGACCATCCAGAATTAATAGGTAATTTGTTGGTAATTACAATAGGGACGATATAAATTATAAGGTTCGAAATGTTTTTCTGATGACAACCGGAAAACGTTTCATAATAATTATTAGTGAGGGTAAACCGCAACGAAGTTTTATGTCGTGTTTATTGTTTACAAGGCTTTTTCATAGGAGAACATATGCCCGAGATGACACACGGCTATCAAAAAATTAAGCGACTTTTAATGTTTCCTTTTTCTTCTTCTTTTTTAAAAAAAGAAACCGTCCAGGAGCCAATTTACCTCTTGGATAACGAGGCTCCCGATGTCAACACACGGGACGCTTTACAACTGACATAAACGGCTTTGAATATTTTACCAAATTGGTTCGACTCAATCTTGAGACTAGATGCGGGGATAGTTGTTCCAGAAAACGTTCTTTTAATTTAATTGGATAGTTCGCTTTTATGTTTTGAAGACGTTTAACGTTACCTCGATAATGATCGATGATTTCTTTTATTGTCGATTTATGGATAAAAAATTTATATCACCGAGGTACTAATTGCTATTCCTTCATGTCAAACCAATTTTGCAAGATGAGGATGTAAAAAGTTTTTTTGTCTAGATATTGACTTCGGAATCGTGTTCCTCACACCAAGAGTTTGGCAGTGGAGGTTTTGCAGCAAAATGGAGGTTTTGGCAGGAAATGGAGGTTGTGGCAGAGAATGGAGGTTTTGGCAGAAAATGGAGGTTTTGGTAGAAAATGGAGGTTTTGGCGGAAAATGGAGGTTTTTGGCAGAAAATGGAGGTTTTGCAGAAAATTCAGGTTTTTGGCAGAAATGCGAGATTTTGCAGAAAACGAGGCTGTTTGGCAGAAAACGAACGATGTTTTCGCAGAAAATGTAGATTTAGAAAAAAAAAATGGATGTTTTTGGCAAAAAAAGAGGTTTTTTTGGGCAGAAAATGAAGGTTTTAGCAGAAAATGAAGGTTTTCGCAGAAAACGAACGAAGGTTTTCGCAGAAAACGAACGAAGGTTTTCGCAGAAAACG
Organism: Orius laevigatus; assembly: GCA_018703685.1. Lineage (NCBI taxonomy): Eukaryota > Metazoa > Arthropoda > Insecta > Hemiptera > Anthocoridae > Orius > Orius laevigatus. The sequence continues at coordinate 8,932 of JAGWEN010001576.1, forward strand.
AACGAAGGTTTTCTCATAAAATGAAGGTTTTCGCAGAAAACGAAAGACGATTTTTGCAGAAAATGAAGGTTTTCGCAGAAAATGAAGATTTTTGCAGAAAACGAAAGAAGGTTTTCGCAGAAAACGAACGAAATTTTTGCAGAAAATGAAGGTGTTCGCAGACAACGAACGAAGGTTTTCGCAGAAAATGAAGGTGTTCGCAGACAACGAACGAAGGTTTTCGCAGAAAATGAAGGTTTTCGCAGAAAATGAAGGTTTTCGCAGAAAACGAACGAAGGTTTTCGCAGAAAACGAACGAAGGTTTTCGCAGAAAACGAACGAAGGTTTTCGCAGAAAATGAAGGTTTTCGCAGAAAACGAACGAAGATTTTTGCAGAAAATGAAGGTTTTCGCAGAAAACGAAACAAGGTTTTCGCAGTAAATGAAGATTTTTGCAGAAAACGAACGAAGGTTTTCGCAGAAAACGAAGGTTTTCGCAGTAAATGAAGATTTTTGCAGAAAACGAAGGTTTTTTCTGAAAAGAAGGTTTTCGCAGAAAATGAAGGTTTTCCCGGGAAATGGATTTTTGGAAGAAATTGGAGGTTTTGGCAGAAAATGTAGATTTGGAAGCTAATGCAGGTGATTGGTAGAAATGGGGGTTCTTGTCAGGAAATGGAGGCTTTTGTCAGAAAACGGAGGTTTTCGCAGAAAATGAAGGTTTTCGCGGAAAATGAAGGTTTTCGCAGAAAATGAAGGTTTTCGCAGAAAATAAAGGTTTTCCCGGGAAATGGATTTTTCGAAGAAAATGGAGGTTTTGGCAGAAAATGTAGATTGGGAAGCTAATGCAGGTGATTGGTAGAGATGGATGTTTTTGTCAGGAAATGGAGGCTTTTGTCAGAAAACGGAGGTTTTCGCAGAAAACGGAGGTTTTCGCAGAAAATGAAGGTTTTCGCGGAAAATGAAGGTTTTCGCAGAAAATGAAGGTTTTCGCGGAAAATAAAGGTTTTCCCGGGAAATAAAGGTTTTCCCGGGAAATGGATTTTTCGAAGAAAATGGAGGTTTTGGCAGAAAATGTAGATTGGGAAGCTAACGCAGGTGATTGGTAGTGATGGGGGTTTTTGTCAGGAAATGTAGGCTTTTGTCAGAAAACGGAGGTTTATGTCAGAAAACGGAGGTTTATGTCAGAAAACGGAGGTTTATGTCAGAAAACGGAGGTTTTCGCAGAAAATGAAGGTTTTCGCGGAAAATGAAGGTTTTCGCAGAAAATGAAGGTTTTCGCGGAAAATGAAGGTTTTCGCAGAAAATGAAGGTTTTCGCAGAAAATGAAGGTTTTCGCAGAAAATAAAGGTTTTCCCGGGAAATAAAGGTTTTCCCGGGAAATGGATTTTTCGAAGAAAATGGAGGTTTTGGCAGAAAATGTAGATTGGGAAGCTAATGCAGGTGATTGGTAGAGATGGGGGTTTTTGTCAGGAAATGGAGGCTTTTGTCAGAAAACGGAGGTTTTTGTCAGAAAACGGAGGTTTTTGTCAGAAAACGGAGGTTTTTGTCAGAAGACGGAGGTTTTTGTCAGAAAACGGAGGTTTTCGCAGAAAATGAAGGTTTTCGCAGAAAATGAAGGTTTTCGCAGAAAATAAAGGTTTTCGCAGAAAATAAAGGTTTTCCCGGGAAATAAAGGTTTTCCCGGGAAATAAAGGTTTTCCCGGGAAATAAAGGTTTTCCCGGGAAATAAAGGTTTTCCCGAGAAATGGATTTTTCGAAGAAAATGGAGGTTTTGGCAGAAAATGTAGATTGGGAAGCTAATGCAGGTGATTGGTAGAGATGGGGGTTTTTGTCAGGAAATGGAGGCTTTTGTCAGAAAACGGAGGTTTTTGTCAGAAAACGGAGGTTTTTGTCAGAAAACGGAGGTTTTTGTCAGAAGACGGAGGTTTTTGTCAGAAAACGGAGGTTTTCGCAGAAAATGAAGGTTTTCGCAGAAAATGAAGGTTTTCGCAGAAAATAAAGGTTTTCGCAGAAAATAAAAGGTTTTCCCGGGAAATAAAGGTTTTCCCGCGAAATAAAGGTTTTCCCGGGAAATAAAGGTTTTCCCGGGAAATAAAGGTTTTCCCGGGAAATAAAGGTTTTCCCGAGAAATGGATTTTTCGAAGAAAATGGAGGTTTTGGCAGAAAATGTAGATTGGGAAGCTAATGCAGGTGATTGGTAGAGATGGGGGTTTTTGTCAGGAAATGGAGGCTTTTGTCAGAAAACGGAGGTTTTTGTCAGAAAACGGATGTTTTTGTCAGAAAACGGAGGTTTTTGTCAGAAAACGGAGGTTTTTGTCAGAAGACCTAGGTTTTTGTCAGAAAACGGAGGTTTTCGCAGAAAATGAAGGTTTTCGCAGAAAATGAAGGTTTTCGCAGAAAATAAAGGTTTTCCCGGGAAATAAAGGTTTTCCCGGGAAATAAAGGTTTTCCCGAGAAATGGATTTTTCGAAGAAAATGGAGGTTTTGGCAGAAAATGTAGATTTGGAAGCTATTGCAGGTGATTGGAAGAAATGGGGGTTCTTGTCAGGAAATGGAGGCTTTTGTCAGAGAACGGAGGTTTTTGTCAGAAAACGGAGGTTTTGTCAGAAAACGGAGGTTTTTGTCAGAAAACGGAGGTTTTGTCAGAAAACGGAGGTTTTTGTCAGAAAACCGAGGTTATTGTCAGAAAACGGAGGTTTTCGCAGAAAATGAAGGTTTTCGCGGAAAATGAAGGTTTTCGCAGAAAATAAAGGTTTTCCCGGGAAATAAAGGTTTTCCCGGGAAATGGATTTTTCGAAGAAAATGGAGGTTTTGGCAGAAAATGTAGATTGGGAAGCTAATGCAGGTGATTAGTAGAGATGGGGGTTTTTGTCAGGAAATGGAGGCTTTTGTCAGAAAACGGAGGTTTTTGTCAGAAGACGGAGGTTTTTGTCAGAAGACGGAGGTTTTTGTCAGAAAACGGAGGTTTTCGCAGAAAATGAAGGTTTTCGCAGAAAAAATGAGAATTCGCCAGAAAACCACCGTTTTCATCAAATTTTTGAGAATTATTTTTTATTGTTGCACTTGCAGACGTTTAACCAGATTTCGAAGCGATTTTTTATAGAGAATCCATTCAAATGTGCATTCAAATCAATTTTATTATAATTATTCTTTCAATAATAAGTGAATAATACTATTGATTCGGTTGTTGAAAGGTTGAAATTACTCAACTTGGGCTTTATCTCCTCTCCTAATTGCCAATCTGGCACTTACGTGGGTATTCCCCTCACTTAAAAGGATTATAATTTCGGTATGCGGTATAGTAAGCGGAGTAAACCTTCGATTTCTCTCCATTTACAGATCTGAATAAAAATGGAAGTTAAGCAATTTAGAGGCTGCCTCTCATCTTGAAGCATTAAATAACTTAATTATAAAAGGGAACCAACCCTCTGATTGCTCGTATGCTGCGAGCATAAGAATTCTGTAAACTAATTTCGAGCGAAGAATGTTTTTCTTTTAAATTCTTTTTTTTTTCCTTTTCTCATTCCTGATCAAGATGACTGAAGGTTTCTAGGAAGTGAATCTGTCGGCGGCTGGCATTTCGGCGTCGTCGGGTTCTTGAGGGCGCATCAATCAAAAAGGAGCCGAACGTTTTTGTCGATCGGCGCCTCGGACCCCCTTTTTCTTCTCCCCCAATCTAACATTTAGCCGGCCTATCGATTACGGATTCAACTAATGGAGCAATCCTCATATAACTTCCAAGTCTCCACAAGGGGTTCTCCACTTTTTTGTCGTCTAGCGATTTTCTTTTTAAGCCAATTATTTTATAACTATCTAGGTGGTTTACCTCTTACATATTTTTAACATTCTTGACCTTAAAGAAATTCTTGTTTTTTCCCCCTTTCTAATTACACGTATAATTAACGATGGATTTTTTTTTATAGAACTCGATGACATATTATTCCTATTAACATGGCAAAAACACCTTTTTATTTTATTTTTTATGGGAATAATTCTTTTACAACTCACGATACGTATTAACCATATATCCCATTTTTTGTTATAGGGCCTTAAGAGGTTATGGCTAGGAAGGTGGCAGCGTTCCGCCCAAAAATAAATAAATATTATGATATAAAACCAATTTTTCACCAATTTTTGAGAACTACATAATATATTTTTCGAGTTATCACTGAAAAACAACCAAAAAACCAATTTAATCTAAAGAAACTACCTTAAGATAAAATTTCTGGGCAAAAACAACCTCATATTCGTACTCAGCACTCCAAAAAACATAAAGATTTCAATAAAAAATGATTTAGAAAAACCATGTATAGAACAGGTCCAAGGATGGAACCATGAGGAACCCCAAGTCCCATTTTTTGAAAATTTACGTTTTTTAAAATTACTTTGATGTTAAATGATATATATTTATGGTATATGATATATTATATGGTATATAACATCTAGATTGTTTATTTATTCATTTAAAATTCAAAAAATCACCACAACAGAAGGGATAGTACTAATTAAGTATCATTTTGGAACAATGCCAGTATGTTTTGAGGATAATTATTTTTTGAATTGCCTTATGCTGTTTGCCCATGTTTATATAAATAATTTGTAAAAAAAAATATGAATAAGAGGCTATTTTTTTGTTATAGGGCCTTAAGAGGTTATGGCTAGGAAGGTGGAAGCGTTCCGCACAACAATAAATAAAGAGTTATCACCAAAAAACCAATTTAATCTAAAGAAAGTACCTTAAGATAAAATTTCTGGGCGAAAACAACCTCATATTCGTACTCAGCACTCGAAAAAACATGAAGATTTCAATCAAAAATGATTCAGAAAAACCATGTTTAGAACAGGTCCAAGGATCGAACCATGAGGAACCCCAAGTCCCATTTTTTGAAAATTTACGTTTATTAAAATTCCGTTGATGTTAAATGATATATATTTATGGTATATGATATATTATATGGTATATAACATCTAGATTGCATATTTATTCATTGAAAATTCAAAAAATCACTGCAACAGAAGGGATAGCTCTAATTAAGTATAATTTTGGAACAAGGCCAGTATGTTTTGAGGATAATTATTGTTTGAATTCTCTTGAGTAAATTAAAAAAAAAGTTTAGGAGGAAGTATTAGACTAATTTAAATCTTGACCTTCGGTCGAAGGAAACCTTTTATGTGTAGGCTTTTCTATGGGTAGCACCCCGATGTGACGTCACACGAGTTTTGATTTCAAATTCTCCTCTCCCCACCACTTCGTCTGAAAGGATGGAGGAGGGGATTCGCGAAGGGTCGAACGAAATTCGATGATATGGAAGCTTAGGTAGGCAAATATGAGGGACGGCTTCGGAATAGAAGGGGGTTGCTGGTGTTTAAGGGAAGGGGGTAACTGCAATATGGTACCTACCCCCACCATTCTATGACATAAATGCATTCGGTATCCCTTGACAATTATGCATCCGTTGCATTTACAAATGTCGCCATTTCCACCTGTCCTCGAACTAAGGACAGGTCTCTCTCTCTCTCTTTTCTATCTTTCTCTTTCTCTTTCGTTCTACCGTCCTTGCACTGATTCAATATGGCCGCCTCGATTAACAGTCGGCAGCTTTCTCATTTCCTCGTTAACTTTATGATTATATCCTCAAATATTAATATTCAGAAGGTATATTTTATCAACATAAAATTTATTAAATTATTGCAATTAATTATTTTAATATTAATACCCCTAAATAACCACTCAGAAATACACTAAAGCTTTAATAAACTTAAAAAAATAAAAAATTATGTAGCCCAGGCATATTAGATGGGCAGTTAGGGGAAAGTTAAGATTCAGTCGTAATCTTCAATCTTATTTTATGGCTTTTGGGTCGCTGATTACGATTCTGAGGTTTGCTGACAGAATTTTTGCCCGGAACCTTGTCAAAATCGCAAAATTTTGCAGTTTTTTGCTTATATCTTCTAAAATATGCGTTTGAGCGACTTGATCGCTTAGTACAAAATTAAAGCTTATAAAATTTGCTAGAGATTTATTAATTGTTTGTTCAATTAGGACAAGCCGTTTGGCATATATTGAGGGTAGAAAAGTTGTCTGGATACTTTATCTTGTCTTTGGCTCTTGAGACAAATAAGTAAAACCTAGAGTTATCGATCAATTTCGAGTTTTTTGGCTCTAGAACCAAACCTATGATATATAAAGGATTCGGATAGCACTAAATTAGCTTTAAAATGAGGCTAGGTTCTTATAGGTCACTTTGACCATCGATATTTGCCAAACGGCTAGTCTGAATTGGACAAATAATTAATAAATTATTAGCAAATTTTACGAGCTTTCATTTTGTACTAAGTGATCAAGTCGCTGAAACGCATATTTTTTGAGATATAAGCAAAAAACTGCAAAAAGTGACAAAGTTTCGCGATTTTGATAAGGTTTCGGGCAAAAATTCTTTCAGCAAACCTCAGAATCGTAATCAGCGACCAAAAAAACACAAAATAAGATGAAGATTACGTCTGTATCTAAACTTCCCTCTAAATATCCTAATATGCCTGGGTTAATACTTAATAGTTAAATAAAGAAGAAAAAAACCAATTTAGGGATATTTTGGATATTTTTATGGGATTTTTCGAACCTAAAAAAGCTGGGGACATTTCGAATTAGAGAGCTTCAGACTTGGAGGTTTTTTGCTTTTATCTTTCAAAAAATCAATTTTTTGGACAACTTTTTGAGGTTGGGACCCCTTTTTTAGAAGTTTGGACCCCCTTTTCTATCTAGAAGTCTGGGCTACCTTTATTTGGTTTGGACCCCTTTTTAGCTTGTTTGGACCCCCTTTATGGGGGGCCCCTTTTTAGCTTGTTTGGACCCCCTTTTCTATCTACACTTTTGGACCCCCTTTATGCGGGGGACCGCTTTTTAGCTTTTTTAGACCTCTTTTCGATAGTTGGACCCCTTTTCTATCTAGACGTTTGGACCCCCTTTATGCGGTGGACCCCCTTTTTAGCTTGTTTGGACCCCCTTTATGCGGGGGACCCCTTTTTAGCTTGTTTGGACCCCCTTTTAGCTTGTTTGGACCCCTTTTAGCTTGTTTGGACCCCCTTTTCTAGAAATTTGGACCCCTTTTCTAGCTTTTTTTAGATTTTGGACCCCCTTTATGAGGGGGACCCCTTTTTAGCTTGTTTGACCCCCTTTAGCGGGTGGGACCCCTTTTTAGCTGGGACCCCTTTATGAGGGGGACCCCTTTTTAGCTTGTTTGGACCCCCTTTTCTATCCAGAAGTTTGGACCCCCTTTAAGCGGGGGACCCATTTTTAGCTTGTTTGGACCCCCTTTTTGCTGGGGACCCCTTTTTTTAGATTGTTTGGACCCCCTTTATGCGGGGGACCTTTTTTTAGCTTGTTTGGACCCCCTTTTCTAGACATTTGGACCCCCTTTATGCGGGGGACCCCTTTATGCGGGGGACCCCCTTTTTAGCTTGGACCCCTTTGTCCGGGGACCCCTTTTTTAGATTGTTTGGACCCCCTTCATGCGGGGGACCCCTTTTCGCTTGTTTGTGTCCCCCTTTTCTATCCAGAAGTTTGGACCCCCTTTATGCGGGAGGACCCCTTTTTTTCAGCTCTGTTTGGACCCCCTTTATGCCGGGGACCCCTTTTTCATCTTGTTTGGACCCCCTTATGCGTGGTACCCCTTTTTAGCTTGTTTGGGGTCCCTTTTCTTCCCAGAAGTTTGGACCCCATTTGTGCGGGGGACGCCTTTTTTAGCTTGTTTGGACCCCCTTTATGAGGGGGACCCCTTTTTTAGCTTTTTTGGACCCCTTTGAGCGGGGGACCCCTTTTTTAGATTTTTTGGCCTCCTTTATGCGGGGGACCCCTTTTTAGCTTGTTTGGACCCCCTTTACTATCCAGAAGTTTGGACCCCCTTTATGCGGGGGACCCCTTTTTTAGCTTGTTTGGACCCCCTTTGTGCGGGGGACCCCTTTTTTTAGATTGTTTGGACCCCCTTTATGCGGGGGACCCCTTTTTCGCTTGTTTGGACCCCCTTTACAATCCAGAAGTTTGGACCCCCTTTATGCGGGGGACCCCCTTTTTAGCTTCCTTGGAACCCCTTTGTGCGGGGGACCCCTTTTTTTTAGATTGTTTGGACCCCCTTTATGCGGGGGACCCCTTTTTCGCTTGTTTGTTCCCCCTTTTCTATCCAGAAGTTTGGACCCCATTTATGCGGGGGACCCTTTTTTCATCTTGTTTGGACCCCCTTTATGCCGGGGACCCCTTTTTCATCTTGTTTGGACCCCCTTTATGCGTGGTACCCCTTTTTAGCTTGTTTGGGGTCCTTTTCTTCCCAGAAGTTTGGACCCCATTTGTGCGGGGGACGCCTTTTTTTAGATTGTTTAGACCCCCTTTATGAGGGGGACCCCTTTTTTAGCTTTTTTGGACCCCCTTTGAGCGGGGGACCCCTTTTTTAGATTGTTTGGACCTCCTTTATGCGGGGGACCCCTTTTTAGCTTGTTTGGACCCCCTTTTCTATCCAGAAGTTTGGACCCCCTTTATGCGGGGGACCCCTTTTTAGCTTGTTTGGACCCCCTTTTGTGCGTTGGACCCCCTTTTTTCTAGACTGTTTGGACCCCCTTTATGCGGGGGACCCCTTTTTCGCTGTTTGTACCCCCTTTTCTATCAGAATTTGGACCCCCATTTATGCGGGGGACCTTTTTTCAGCTTGTTTGGACCCCCTTTATGCGTTGGACCCCTTTTTAGCTTGTTTGGGCTCCCCTTTTCTCCCAGACAGTTTTGGACCCCCTTTATACGCTTTTTTAGATTTTTGACCCCCTTTATGAGGGGGACCCCTTTTTAGCTTTTTGCACCCCCTTTATGCGGGGGACCCTTTTTTAGATCGTTTGGACCCCCTTTAAGCGGGGGACCCCTTTTTAGCTTGTTTGGACCCCCTTTTCTATCCAGAAGTTTGGACCCCCTTTATGCGGGGACCCCTTTTTAGCTTGTTTGGATCCCCTTTTCTAGCGTTTTGGACCCCTTTTATAGATTGTTTGACCCCCTTTATGAGGGGGACCCCTTTTTAGCTTGTTTAGACCCCCTTTTCTATACAGAAGTTTGGACCCCCTTTTCGATCCAGAAGTTTGGACCCCCTTTAAGCGGGGGACCCCTTTTTAGCTTGTTTGGACCCCCTTTTCTAGACATTTGGACCCCCTTTATGCGGGGGACCCCTTTTTTAGCTTGTTTGGACCCCCTTTTCTAGACATTTGGACCCCCTTTATGCGGGGGTACCCCTTTTTTTAGCTCGTTTGGACCCTCTTTCAATCGTGGGGACCCATTTTCTAGATGTTTGGACCCCCTTTTCATAGATGGGGTACCCTTTTTAGCTTGTTTGGACCACTTTTCAATAGTTGGACCAACTTTTCTAGATGTTTGGACCCCCTTCATGCGGGGTACCCTTTTTTAGCTTGTTTGGACCACTTTTCAATAGTTGGACCAACTTTTCTAGATGTTTGGACCCCACTTTTGCGGTTGGGACCCCTTTTTCTTTCTGAATTTGGACCCCCTTTATTTGGTGGGGACCCCTGTTTTACTTGTTTAGACCCTAAAACTTTTATTTTGAAACCCCTTTTCTAGGAAAAAAATGGTGTCAGTTTTGGAATAAAATATTTAAGTGGTGAAAAAAAAAAAAAATTGTTACCTAAAAATTATAATAATTTCTAAAGGTCGATTTTGAATCGGTATCTTCATGATGGGTAAAATGTGTGGCATTTTAATTCAGTTTTCTGTTGTGATTGTCAATTTGAATATTTTATCCGGGTTCCTTTTGAGGTGTGAAGGTGGGAAAAGAGAAGGGGGGCAAGTAATTATGAGTAGAACGGGGGGTTTGACCACGCCTCCATCCTCAACCCTCTCTCCTTTTACCGTACACGCCCACCTCACTACCGGTTCAGCATATTTCCTTTTTTTTTTTTTTCCCCTCTCTTTTTCATAAACAAAAACGAAAAGAGATAAAGAAAAAGAAAGGAAACGGACGGGAGAGGGCGGTCCAAGAGTTCCGACGACCGTTCGCGCCTAATTAGCTTCAAAGACCTGCCAATCATAACACTATCGGAAACCAGTCAACCTTCAAGGTTTATTTCATATTTCCTACTTGTGGGGGGAAGGGTGGGGGTTGGTGGTGAGGGGGAGGGGTAGGGGGGAATATGTATACCTTTTTAACATAATTTTTGATCAGCTTTTCCCAAAGTAAACCCTCTAACCCTTCATTTTGGGAAGGTTTATCCAGGAATGAGGTTGGGGTGGTTGTGTGATGTGGGGGGAGGTTGGGGAAGGAGAGGGTTTGTAGAAAGGTCTGTAGTTATCAACATTTTAGGACTATTTTTCGTCAAAAAATCAACATTTTTCGTCTAAAAACGTTAAAATCAACATTTGAGAGCCAATTTTTTCGTCAAAAAACATCAAAATCAGGGTTTTAAGAGGCCATTTCTCGTGAAAAACCGCAAAATCAAGGTTTTAAGAGACCATTCCCGTGAAAAACCGCAAAATCAAGGTTTTAGAGACCATTTTTGTCAAAAAACCTAAAATTTAGGTCTTAAGAGACCATTTCTCGTAAAAAACCGCAAAATCAAGGTTTTAAGAGACCATTTCTCGTGAAAAACCGCAAAATCAAGGTTTTAAGAGACCATTTTTTGTCAAAAAACCTTAAAATTAAGGTCTTAAGAGACCATTTCTCGTAAAAAACCGCAAAATCAAGGTTTTAAGAGACCATTTCTCGTGAAAAACCGAAAAATCAAGGTTTTAAGAGACCATTTCTCGTAAAAAACCGCAAAATCAAGGCTTTAAGAGACCATTTCTCGTAAACAACCGAAAAATCAAGGTTTTAAGAGACCAATTTTTTCAAAAAACCTTGAAATTAAGGTCTTAAGAGACCATTTCTCGTGAAAAACCGCAAAATCAAGGTTTTGAGAGACCATTTCTCGTGAAAAGCCGCAAAATCAAGGTTTTAAGAGACCATTTCTCGTAACAAACCGAAAAATCAAGGTTTTAAGAGACCATTTTTTTGTCAAAAAACCTTGAAATTAAGGTCTTAAGAGAACATTTCTCGTGAAAAACCGCAAAATCAAGGTTTTAAGAGACCATTTTTGTCAAAAAACCTTAAAATCAAGGTCTTAAGAGACCGCAAAATCAACATTTTTTAAGCTACATTTTCGTCAAAAACCTAAGAATTAAGGTTTCAGGAGACGATTTTTCGTCATACACTTAAAAAAATACTTTTAAAAAAGCAAATTTTCTTCAAAATCTTCCAAATCACGGGGTTAAGAGATAATTCCTAAAAATCAACCATGTTAAAGCTATTTTCAGTCCAAAAACCTTAAAATCGACATTTTCAGAGCACATTTTTCATCAAAAACCTCAAAATCAAGGATTTGAGAGCCAAATTTTCGTCAAAGACCTAACAATTAAGGTTTTAAGAGACAATTTTTCGTCATGAACTTCAAAATCAACGTCTTAACAGATAATTTTTCATCAAAAACCTCAAAATCAAGGTTTTTAAGAGGCAAATTTTCGTCAAAAAACTTCAAAAACATGGTTTCAAGAGACAATAGACAACCTCGAAATCAACATTTTAAGGCTATTTTTCATCAAAAACTTAAAAATCAACGTTCAAGAGACCATTTTCGTCATAATAATTAAAATCGACGTTTTAACTTTTCGTCTAAAACCTCAAAATGAAGATTTTAAAAGCGAATTTTTCATCAAAACCCATATAAGAAAACGATAGATTATAAAGAAAGAAAAATCTAAAATTATAACCTAAGTAGATACCAAGAAAAACCAGATAATAAAATTATAAGTGCGTTCACTCATATTTCGTTTCACCTGCACGTTTTCTGGTTTATATTTTTTCGGGATAGGAATCCACCCCCTTATTAGAATGATTGATTGATAAATAATAAAACGAGTATCGATGAGATAAAAGGGGTTTGTGGGCGTGTATGTTTGAGAAGGTAAAATAAAATACGTTGGCTGTCGTGAGTAAAGTAGGTTGTCGCCTGAACCCAACTAATTTCCAACGAAATTAACACCAATAAATTAATCCAGGATAAAATCTTTATATTTACACGGCATGAAACGTTTTTCGAAATTATCACCTAATTCATTTAAACTTGTGTACCTTCCTACTTGAAATGCATTTTTTTAGCGGATTTCCGTTTTTTTTTTTTTCAGAATTGGGAGAAAATTTCGAAATAAAATTATTTTTCACTTTTCAAAAGTGCGAGAAATTAAAAAATACTATATATATTTTTCAGTTTTAAATAAAATCATGAAATTTTCTTGAAAAAAAAATAGGGACTGGAAAAAAAAATTCGAGATCGGTGATGGAGTTGAGAGGAAGGGAGTTAACAATGAAGCCTTCGCCCAACAAAGCTCCTTGGGAGGTCTAGAACTGGTCTGTCGGATGTGCCTATGGGAAAGTGAATACAAGGAAAGGTGGACTTTTTCAATTTAATCTGAACGCTCGCATCGTCCTCACCGCTCTTTTGATAAACCTCCGCGATGGAGTCATCGTCTCGATTTAATCACGTTTTTAGTTTTAGTCCTCTAGAATCATTAGATGAGAAAAAAACACATAAAAGCTTACAATTTATTTCCAAAAACTCAATTTTAAGGTAAATTTCTAAAAAAATTTGTGAAAATCGGTGGTTTTCTACCAGCCAATACCACTCAAAATTTCAACCCTCGGACGATTCTCATCTTTTTTTCCTCCTTGTTGTTCTACCATATGATAGTGCTTCATAGCGCTAATATCTCAAAATCGATGAAAAAGTGACTTTCATCTTTTTTCCCCTTGTTGTTCTACCAGATGATAGTACTCCATAGCCCCTAGATAGCGCTAATATCTCAAAATCGACGAAAAAGTGACTTTCATCTTTTCCCCCTTGTTGTTCTACCAGATGATAGTACTCCATAGCCCCTAGATAGCGCTAATATCTCAAAATCGACGAAAAAGTGACTTTCATCTTTTTCCCCCTTGTTGTTCTACCAGATGATAGTACTCCATAGCCCCTAGATAGCGCTAATATCTCAAAATCGACGAAAAGTGACTTTCATCTTTTTCCCCTTGTTGTTCTACCAGATGATAGTACTCCATAGCCCCTAGATAGCGCTAATATCTCAAAATCGACGAAAAAGTGACTTTCATCTTTTTCCCCCCTTGTTGTTCTACCAGATGATAGTACTCCATAGCCCCTAGATAGCGCTAATATCTCAAAATCGATGAAAAAGTGACTTTCATCTTTTTCCCCTTGTTGTTCTACCAGATGATAGTACTCCATAGCCCCTAGATAGCGCTAATATCTCAAAATCGACGAAAAAGTGACTTTCATCTTTTTTCCCCTTGTTGTTCTACCAGATGATAGTACTCCATAGCCCCTAGATAGCGCTAATATCTCAAAATCGACGAAAAAGTGACTTTCATCTTTTTCCCCCTTGTTGTTCTACCAGATGATAGTACTCCTAGCCCCTAGATAGCGCTAATATCTCAAAATCGACGAAAAAGTGACTTTCATCTTTTTTCCCCCTTGTTGTTCTACCAGATGATAGTACTCCTAGCCCCTAGATAGCGCTAATATCTCAAAATCGACGAAAAAGTGACTTTCATCTTTTTCCCCTTGTTGTTCTACCAGATGATAGTACTCCTAGCCCCTAGATAGCGCTAATATCTCAAAATCGATGAAAAAGTGACTTTCATCTTTTTCCCCCTTGTTGTTCTACCAGATGATAGTACTCCTAGCTTCTAGATAACGCCAATATCTCAAAATCGACGAAAAAGTGACTTTCATCTTTTTCCCCCTTGTTGTTCTACCAGATGATAGTACTCCTAGCATCTAGATAGCGCTAATATCTCAAAATCGACGAAAAAGTGACTTTCATCTTTTTCCCCTTGTTGTTCTACCAGATGATAGTACTCCATAGCCCCTAGATAGCGCTAATATCTCAAAATCGACTAAAAAGTGACTTTCATCTTTTTTGCCCCTTGTTGTTCTACCAGATGATAGTACTCCATAGTGCTCAAAATCGACGAAAAGTGACTTTCATCTTTTTCCCCCTTGTTGTTCTACCAGACGATAGTACTCCCCCCTAGATAGCGCTAATGTCTCAAATCGACGAAAAGTGACTTTCATCTTTTTCCCCCTTGTTGTTCTACCAGATGATAGTACTCCATAGCCCCTAGATAGCCCCAATATCTCAAAATCGACGAAAAAGTGACTTTCATCTTTTTTCCCCTTGTTGTTCTACCAGATGATAGTACTCCATAGCCCCTGATAG
>JAGWEN010001577.1:0-23231 GCA_018703685.1 Orius laevigatus
CGCGAGGAGAAACAACGGACTACGATTCTCAGACACAGAAAGAGCGGGCACACCGGGCGGCCGCTTCGTGTCAGAATAGCTCTAAGACGACGGCTCGCTCTCCGAGTCAGAGAGAGGACAGTGAAAAGAGGGCATACGCGTTGAGATGCAGAACAGGAGAGAGTGAAAAAGGGCCCGAGTAGTTCAAAGAATGCATGAAATAAGCTGAAAAGGCCCAATAAATGTCAAAAGTAGCGTACCTAATCGGGATGACCGGCCCTATAGCATTCAGTGGCCATTTGGGAATTCGCCGATCTCCCGGTGGGCCTATCCTAATACCTAATGTCTTAAAAACCTTATCCTTAACCTTAAAAAGCTTATCAAACTGAAAACGAAATACATTTTATTGTACTATAGATTATATTGCTTACAAAAAAAAAAAAGTTTGAAAGTTAATTAACCCATTTTTCATATCTAAAATTTGCTTAATGAAAACAAAAGTGAAACCAAAAAAAAACGTGTAACTTGAAAAATGTGTTCCACTTATTCTCCGAAATATAAAAACTTGGCAAACGAAACGAACGTCACTTTAACAAAAGTCTATTCTTGAAGTTTTCCTTCATTTGGAACAAAAGAAAATGGCTTTTGTAGCCAACATTCCTCGCCTGGAAAACATAATTTTTTTGACTTGTAAAAAAACTTGTTGAACGGCTTAAAATTCAGTTTGTTATTGTCAAAGGAATAATTATGGAGGGTGCTTAGGGTTAATCCAGAAACGTGCCGAATCACGGCCTCAACATGACTCTTAATGAGCAGATACAAAGCGTCCCCCCTACTAAAGCATACAATTACTCCATTTTCATTAATTTTGAACAAATTAAGTCCACTTGTTACATAAACAGAGTTTAAGATAAATTCGATTTATTTTCTTTTAGGTTTGGTTCAACATTAGATCATAACGACACGGCGATTCTGATACCGCACGTGGCCGAGGAGGAGCCACTTGAGGAATTTTCGAGTGCGAGCTGCACCTGCTGGAAAGACGTCCCCGAATGCCGATGCAGCGGCGACGCCATATTGGAGATACCGAAAAATCTGTCGGCCAAAATCGTCCGCCTGTAAGTTTTAGCAAGTTTTTTTAATAGAGTTTAAGCTACGAGTTTTCGGACCTCTACCGTCCCAACTCTGTGGGGTTGAAGGGTTGCCAGATTAGGCCCCAAAAAAGTTGTCAAATTTGTGATAAATCGACCAAACTGGCAACACTGTCAAAGGCCCAATCTTGTGGGATTACAGGGTTGCCAGATTAGGCCCCAAAAAAGTAGCCCAAGTAATAAATCGACCCAACTGGCAACACTGTCAAAGGCCCAAAAAGTAGTCCAATTTGTGGTAAATAATCGACCCAACGGGCAACACTGTCAAAGGTCCAATCGTGTGGCATTGCAGGGTTGCCAGATTAGGCCCCAAAAAAGTTGTCTAATTTGTGATAAATCGACCCAACTGGCAACACTGTCAAAGTTCCAATCTTGTGGGATTGCAGGGTTGCCAGATTAGGCACCAAAAAGTTGTCCAATTTGTGATAAATCGACCCAACTGGCAACACTGTCAAAGGCCCAAAAAGTAGTCCAATTTGTGGTAAATAATCGACCCAACGGGCAACACTGTCAAAGTTCCAATCGTGTGGCATTGCAGGGTTGCCAGATTAGGCCCCAAAAAAGTAGTCCAATTTGTGATAAATCGACCCAACTGGCAACACTGTCAAAGTTACGATCTTGTGGGATTGCAGGGTTGCCAGATTAGGCCAAAAAAGTAGTCCATTTTGTGATAAATCGACCCAACTGGCAACACTGTAAAAGGTCCAATCTTGTGGGGTTGCAGGATTGCCAGATTAGGCACCAAAAAAGTTGTCCAATTTGTGATAAATCGACCCAACTGGCAACACTGTCAAAGGCCCAATCTTGTGGGATTGCGGGGTTGCCAGATTAGGCCCAAAAAGTAGTCCAATTTGTGGTAAATCGACCCAACTGGCAACACTGTCAAAAGCCCAATCTTGTGGAATGGCAGGGTTGCCTGATTAAGCCCCGAAAAATTCGCCCAAACTGGCAACACCGAAGCGATTGTTTAGACCAAAATTACAGCTTTTTTTTCTTTTTTTCTTCCCCTTTTCGGGAATGTCAATGAAATCAAAATTACGAATATTCCCTCAATATTACTCAAGTAAATTGAAATTAAATTTTTCCCCAAAAAGAATTTTTAATAAGCAATATTAAATCTTTCAATTTAGTGCTCATATTTTTTCAAGGGCAAATCTAGCGTCGGAGAAAAATAGCTCATGACAGCTGTCAAAAGTCGAACTGCGAATTCCTTCTATAGTGTTTTTCACAAACGTGTCAACTCTTTTATTTTCCACATATTAGATTTGTAACTCGAACTGTCAATTAATAAAAATAAAAAATAAAAAAAATTTTTATACGAAAGTGTTATGCAAGATAGATCGATGACAAAATTACAATAAATCCTATTTGAATAATGCTCATATTGGGATAAGCGATTTCTTATGTGTTTCTCATCACAAAAAGAAATAGGATTTGGCCAAAAAACGAGATTATTAAGTTTACTGGGAAATAAACGAAAATAAACACTCTCGTTATTGCTTTTTTACTCACAAGGGATTGTTTAAATCAAACATCCGACGTTTCTCATGAGATTAGCCTCCTTTGTTCCCCTCAAAGAAATTTCGATAGGTTGAGTGAAATACGGCTGAATCCTCTATTTGGGCCTGGAAATATCCTTAAATTCATGATAACTTTTAGTGGAATCCCGGAGGGAAAGAGGCTATTGAGGTCGGTCACACTTGTCTTTCTGCTTTATATGCTGGCCTAAATGGAATTTCGAGATTTTCTCAAAACATGCAGGTTTGATAGATGAAAATCGTGACGGGAAGGTCTTATAAGCCGAGGACCACATTTGACAGTTCAAATCGCTGAAAAGGTTCTGTTACTTTGTTGGCCTTAACTGGAATTTCGTGATTTTAGCGAAACCTGAAAGTTTTTTTTGGTTGAAAATCGTGACGGGAATGTCTCATGACCCAAGGACACTCGGTTTTGGGACCAGGATATCAAAGATAGGATTAAGAGAGGCTATTCAGGAGGAAATCCGTTGCTTCTCGAGGCTGCCTCGAGGCGTTTTTTTAACCCATTTTAAATTTCGATTATGAAAACAAGAAAATATGAATAATTCAATATCCATTGTAAAATGAATCTCCGAATAAAAGGTCTGTAAGGATTTTATCCCTAAAATAAACCACTTTATTAACTAAACTCGCAGATGTTCTAATCCGAAAGTCAACATAAAAACGTTTCGTTATAAAAATGAATGCCGGCCTACTCAGAGAAAGAGACAATAATTTTGTTTATTGCCCCGTTTAATGGAGTCCATCAAACGGTGGATTTTAATACAAAACCTTTATGAGAAATAGACAATGAAAATGATGACAAAACATTTTTTTTATCGGTCCATTGTCCGTTGACTTGTGGAAGATATTATACAGGTGGTTCGATTTAGTATGTTAAAATTAAATTGCATATCTACTAAGCTGATAACCACAAAGGCCTTTTTCAATTTTCATGGCCCTAAACAACGTCAAAAATTGTTTTTTTTACGAAAATCATATATATACAGCTTTCTGTAAAAACTTCTTCATTTTTAATGGTAAAAGAAAAAAATTGCTTAGCTCAGTTGGTACTTAAGGGACTATTTAAGCCTAAAACATTTAAAAAAAAAAAAAAAAAAAAACGTATTTTCTAATATTTGGGCTTTGTGGTTATCATGAATGGTTACAACCTATCATTTCTATTGTACAATTTAACGCTGATTCCAAATTTGGCACCAGAAATTTTAAATTACCTATAAAGGTAATTTGAGATATTGACGACTATATGTGAAAAAACGTGTTTTTAGTGAAACAAAATCGAACCTTAATTTTATTTCTATTTTTCAGGACTATTTCGGATTCTGGCTTGAAAGAGATCACAAACGATTCGTTGGTACCATACAGGCAAACTTTAAAGGAACTGTAAGTAGTTTTTCTTTTTTATCTCGACTTTTATGGGATAAAGATTTAAGTTAAGATACATTTAAGGTCCAAAGTTAAAGGCAATTTTAAAAGGTAAAAAGATAAAGGTTGTCTCAGAAATTCTTCTTCGGAAGCTCCATTAGAAGGATTATCTAAATTGCCCAAAAGTTTATAAGTGGCCCTAAATTGTCTTAGAACGTTGAAAGCCATTTTTAAACCTTTTTAATTAACGATTTCAATTTTATTTTAATTATTAAAAAAGATTTTTCCATGTCCACTTGGGATTTTCGGATGGTTAAATTACGCGCTTTTCCCTTGTCTGCTTTCCTTTCCGTGAACAAAGGTAACTTGGAACTAATATCCTGTAGGAAGCTGAGATTGCTAGATCATTTCCTTTCTAATTGCAAAATGAGGCGAAACCCTTTTTTAGTGCACTTTTGTCTAAAATCAGGGGCGGACTGGGACCTTAGGGTGTGGGTGGGTTTTCAGTTAAAGGGGCGCCCTGTTGGGGGGGGGGGGACAGCAAATTTTGTCAGAAAATTGGCTCTTAGAAAAATATATTCAGGAAAAACAGAGGTTCCCAAACTTTTTCACAGTGCGCCCCCCTTTTAAACAAATTAAATCCTTTGCCCCAAAGTTTTGAATGTTAACTTTGAGGTTTTTGAATGAAATTTGGGTTTTAAAATGTTGATTTTGAGGTTTTTGACAAAAGAAATTGCACTTAAAACGTCGATTTTGAGATTTTTTGACAAAAAAATTTGCTCTTATAACCATGATTTGAAGTTTTTTGACAAAAAATTGCCGATTTAAAGTTGATTTTGAGGTTTTTTTTGACGAAAATTAGGCATTTATAGATGTTGATTTTGAGGTTTTTGACGAAAATTTGGCTTTATAAATGTTGAATATGAGGTTTTTGTACGAAAATTAAGTTTCATAAATGTTGATTTCGAGGTTTTTTGACCAAAATTAGGCTTTTTAAATGTTGATTTTGAGGTTTTTGACAAAATTTGGCTTATAAATGTTGATTTTGAGGTTTTTGACGAAAATTAGCTTTATAAATGTTGATTTGAGGTTTTTACGAAAATTAGGCTTTAAAATGTTGATTTTGAGGGTTTTCACGAAAAGTTGGCTTTTAAATGTTGATTTTGAGGTTTTTGACCAAAATTTGGCTTTATAAATGTTGATTTTGAGGTTTTTGACGAAAATTTGGCTTTTTAAATGTTGATGTGGAGATTTTTGACCAAAATTAGGCTTTTAAATGTTGATTTTCGAGTTTTTGACCAAAATTAGGCTTTTTAAATGTTGATTTTGAGGTTTTTGACGAAAATTTGGCTTTTAAATGTTGATTTTGAGGTTTTTGACCAAAATTAGGCTTTTTAAATGTTGATGTCGAGATTTTTGACCAAAATTAGGCTTTTTAAATGTTGATTTTGAGGTTTTTGACCAAAATTTGGCTTTATAAATGTTGATTTTGAGGTTTTTGACGAAAATTTGGCTTTTAAATGTTGATTTTGAGGTTTTTGACCAAAATTTGGACAGTCCGCCCCTGACTAAAATAATAGAAAATTTTGATTTACGGATCGATAAGGAGGAGGAATGCTTGGAATCGTTCTCCGTTCATATTGTTCTCGATAAACCGCACTCGGTTTATTTAGCGAACGGACAAGATCCCTTGGGCTTTTGCGGCCTCCGCTCTCGCATCTCGTGTAATTAAAGGGCCGCGGCTAAGTAGTTCGCACCCTTCACGCCTCTTGATTAGCCGCGTACGGTTTTCATTCAGAACGATCACGTGACTGGATGAGATAATCAGCTTCTATAGAACCAACTTCTTGAAAGAACGAACGCAATCCGAAAGTTTATTAAACTTTTATAACATCTTATATAGAATCATTAAATTATTCATATTTCAATTTTATAAACCGAAATTCCGTATCAAAGAGGAAATAAGAAATCTCATCGTACTTTAAAAAGACCTCTTCTCCTTTGATTACTTTTTTTAAGTTTATAATATTGAATTTTCGTATCTTTTACGCTACTCATACTCACAAGAAAACATAAGTCCAGTCAATCTAAGCCCGAAAAGGAAAATAAAAGAAATAAATACGGTATTTTGTTTCTCTACGGAAATGAGTAGGGGTTGGTCCCCTGATTAACCAAAAAGTCCATAACCGAAACCCGAGCGATTTGGCGTCAGGAGCGTTTTTAAGGTGATTTTTTTCGTTTTTCCGCCAATATCTCGAAAACCGTAAACAGTACGCGAAATAATTTTTTGTACAAAATTAAAGATAATTAAATTTTCTATAATTTTGCGCTAATATGATTTTTTCGTAGGACCAAACGTTTCTGAGCTACGAGGTCGCAAAAAACCGGGGTTTTCTATTTTGACCTTTAAAGGACAGAAGACGTCATCTAATCAAAAAAGTGTACATTATAAAAGTTGTAGGGAATTTAATTAACTTTTGAAAACAACTCTCAAAAGGCAATTAACAATAAATAGGCAGGGGTGGGGGTAAATTTCAAACATTTCAATACAAATTTCATTCAAAAAAAAATTGAAATTTCAAAAATAATTTATAAAAACAAAATTAAAGCTTATAAAATTTGCTACAGATTTGATTTATTAATATTTTTTCTAGGACCAAAGGTTTCTGAGCTACGAGGCGACAAAAAAGTGGGAATTTCCTATGAAAATTGTCAGATTTTAGAAAAGTCGGAAAAAACCAAGGAAGGCGTTTTCTAATCAAAAAAGCGTACTAAGTAAACATTGTAGAGAATTCGATTTCCATTTAAAATCAACTATCGAAAATTAATTAACGATCAGCAGGTAGGGGTTGGGTTAATTTAAAAACACTTAGAAAAATTTCATTCAAAACATTTTATTGAAAAAATTCCAATTTCAAAAAATTATATAAATACAAAATTATAGGATATTAAATTTTCTACAAATATAACCTAGTAAGATTTTTGGTGATTAGAAAACGCCTTCCTTGCTTTTTTCCGACTTTTCTAAAATCTCACTTTTTTCATAAATAAACTTGTAGTTTCATAAAAAAATAAAACTCGAAAATCAACCTTTTTTGTCGCCTCGTAGCTCAGAAACCTTGTGTCCTAGAAAAAATCTTAGTAAATCAAATCTGTATCAAATTTTATAAGCTTTAATTTTGTCTTCATAAATTTGTTTGAAATTTCAATTTTTGAATGAAATTTGTTTTGAAATTTTTGAAATGTGCCCCCGCCCCTGCCTATTTATTGTTAATTGTCTTTTGAGAGATGTTTTCAAAATTTAATTAAATTCTCAACAACTTTTATTAAGTCCACTTTTTTGATTAGATGACGTCTTCCCTCCTTCAGAGGTCAAAATAGAAAACCCCGTCTTTTGTCCACCTCTTAGCTCAGATACTTTTGGCCCTACAAAAAATCGTATTAGCTCAAAATTGTAGCAAATTTGAAAATTTTCAATTTTGTACTAAAAATTATTTCGCCTACGACCTACGGTTTTCTAGATATTTGCGAAAAAACGAAAAAAATCACCTTAAAAACGCTCCTGACGCCAAAGCGCACCGGTTTCGGTTATGGACTTTTTTTTTGGTTAATCAGGGGACCAACCCCTACACATTTTTGTAGAGAAACAAGATACCTTATTTTTTCCACTCCCAGGCTTAGATTGACTGGACTAATTAGGGACCTGTTTATAGCAAAATAAACGAACAACTACAATAGATTTAAAAAAAAAGTAATAATAATCTTTCATCATGAACATTTTTCAAACTTAACTGGAAAACAGCCAATGTCGCCCGTTGAAGCAAACAAGAAAATAATTGTCACAGTGAATCATTTTGATTTAGACGCTTTTTTTCAAAGTTTGTCTCTTTTTAGAGTTTTTGTCTGGAAAGATTTGAAAATTGAAAAACGATTTGGACTTTTAATGTTAGACTTGGGAAACCGATTATCTCGGACTTGATTCAAAAGATGCGATTTTGAAAGGGGGAGATTGAAAAAAAAGAAAAGTGATGTCATTATCTTTCGGCTTTTTCTGACAGAATTCCGATCATTCCAGACAAGGGGATTGGAGGGGAGATTGTTAATCATCCGTATTGAACGAGTTCATTTCACTATCAAACCGACCGCAGCTATTCTTGGTATTAATTAAACATAAACTCGGAAGTTTCATACTCTAACGAGGAACTGACATTAACAGTTCACACTTGAGATTTATTCATTTTAGAACCTTTTCCATCAAATTTTCGAGGTCAGGGAGAGACCATCATGCGGTAAAGCTTTCAAAATTAAATTTAAAAAAAATCGCCCTTTCGGCAGCAAAACATAATAGTCCAGTCAAACTAAGCCCGAAAAGGCCAAATAAAAGAAAAAATAAGGTATTTTGTTTCTCTACGAAAATGTGTAGGGGTTGGTCCCCTCATAAACAAAAAAAAAAGTCCATAACTGAAACCCGTGCGCTTTGGCGTCAGGAAAGTTTTTAAGGTGATGTTTTTCGTTTTTTCGCCAATATCTCGAAAACCGTAAATAGTAGGCGAAATAATTTTTAGTACAAAATTAAAGATAATTAAATTTGCTATAATTTTAAGCTAATATGATTTTTTTGTAGGACCAAACGTTTCTGAGCTACGAGGTCGCAAAAAACCGGGGTTTTCTATTCTGACCTCTAAAGGACAGAAGACGTCATCTAATCAAAAAAGTGGACTTAATAAAAGTTGTTGAGAATTTAATTACCTTTTGAAAAAAACTCTCAAAAAGCAATTAACGATAAATAGGCAGGGGTGGGGGTAAATTTCAAAAAATTTCAAAACAAATTTTATTCGAAAATTGAAATTTCAAAAAAATTTATAAAAACAAAATTAAAGCTTATTAAATTTTCTACAGATTTGATTTACTAATATTTTTTGTAGGGCCAAAGGTTTCTGAGCTGCGAGGTGACAAAAAAGCGGGATTTTCGAGTTTTTGCTATAAAAAGTAAGATTTTAGAAAAGTCGGAAAAAAGCAAAGAAGGCGTTTTTTAATCAAAAAAGCATGCTAAGTAAACGTTGTAGAGAATTCAATTTCCATTTAATATCAACTATTGAAATTTACCCCCACCCCCAACTTTTGACACTTAATTTTTTTTTAGGGTTGTTTCTTAAAGGTAATTCAATTCTCTAAAACTTTTATTAAGTACACATTTTTGATTAGATGACGTCTTCTGTCCTTCAGAGGTCAAAATAGAAAACCAAGGTTTTTTTTGCAACCTCGTAGCTCCTATACGTTTGGTCCTACAAAAAATCGTATTAGCTCAAAATTATAGGCAATTTAATTATCTTTAATTTTGTACTATAAATTTTTTGCCTACGTCCTACGGTTTTCGAGATATTAGGAAAAAACGAAAAAAATCGCATTAAAAACGCTCTAGCGTCCAAAGCGCACGGGTTTCAGTTATGGACTTTTTTGTGGTTAATCAGGGGACCAACCCCTACAAATTTCCGTAGATAAACAAAAATCGATCTGAAATGCTATTTTATGCCCGTTTTAAAGAAATTATCTCCGTTTTATAACATTTTATTTTGTTGTTTTGTGTAAAAGTATAAGCCACAAGGTAATTTTCAACAAAACAAAGGATTAGGAAAAGTGAAGATTAGAACTTCCACGACACGATTCCTCTGATTAAACCTCAGGTGAGCTATTCCCTAACTTTATGCACTCCTTTTACATTATCAAACCTTATAAAATAGGGATTTTTGAAATCCAACCAAAATTGAAGTGAACCCAAAATTATCTTTCACTGCCTAATTTACAGTTGATTGGTCACCTGAGGAGGGTTATTAAACCAAACCGCACAGTAGTATGCATGTTTATTTATCATTCTTTTTGCAGTTCTTGTCTTTCAGATTAAAAAAAAAAGAAGACATAAAAATATCTAAAAGTGTTCTGCAGTTCTGGAACAAAATGATATTTTCACTTCCTTTGGGGTCAGCAATTTATAACAATCGGTTTCAGATTTTTCTTTAATGTTTTGCTGAAAGAAGATAACAAAAAGAAATCACGGACTGTGAAGTAACGATTGCTTAGAAAACGATTTAGGTCCATTAGTGAGAGAGATCAATTTGACGGAAATTCGTTCCTTGCCTTTAATGACGTCCTACTTTCAAAATTAATACCGTTCTGACCACCCTCAATAAGATTTCATTCAAGGACTCTCTTAACTAGAAACCAATCATTTCTTAAGAATGGAACAAAAAGTGGTATGGAGGGGGAACCCCCATAACTCGAACTTTCTCAAAAAGTAGATGCTCTACAGACCTCTCCACAAACACTCATTCGCCAAAGTTACAATTTTGAAGAAGCGAAAAAAACAAAAAAACAATTAATTTCAAAAATTAAAAAAAAAATTACCGGGGTTACGATTTTTGTTTACATATAAAAAAAATTTAAAAAATTAATAATAATTAAAAATTAATTAATAAAAAATATTGCATATTATAGAATATAAAAATCTAGCTAATATACAGACGTAGCACACCAGAGTAGGCCAAAATGTAATTGAATTACAAATTACTTTGAAGTAATTGAATTACTTTGTAATTTCAATTACAATGTAATTGGGAAAAAGTAATTGGATTACAAATTACAACTAATTCAATTACATCAAAAGTAATTCAATTACATTCAAGTAATTCGATTACATTCAAGTAATTCGATTACAAAAAAATTTAATCCGATTACAAAATTAATTCGATTACAAAAATGTAATGGCCGGCAACAAAAATGTGTTTTTTTTTTTTTTTTTTATGATAAAGGACTCTAGACTCTCTAGAGTATCTTTTTCTGTGATGATGAAGTCTAGAGTGTCGTTTTTCGATGATGAAGGATTCTAGAGGGTCATTTATCGTTCATAAATAAACCTAGAGTGTCATTTTAGGATTATAATGGCACCTAGTATGCCTTTTACTTTGAAAATGAATTCTAGAGGGTCTTTTTTCAATGATGAAGGATTCTAGAGTGTCTTTTTAGGATTATTATGCCATCTAGGATGTCTTTTACTTTGAAAATGAATTCTAAAGGATCGTTTTTCATTTTTCTTGAAAATTTAGTGAAAATAGATATTTTTCGATTTGTTGTAATTTGTAATTGAAAATGTAATCTAATTACAAATTACATTGTAATCGAATTACATTGTAATTGAATTACAATGTAATTCAATTACTTACTATAAAAAGTAATTCGATTACATTGTAATTCAATTACTTACTATAAAAGTAATTCAATTACAATTTAATTCAATTATTAATTCAATTACAATGTAATTCAATTATTAATTCAATTACAATGTAATTCAATTATTAATTCAATTACAATGTAATTCAATTATTAATTCAATTACAATGTAATTCAATTATTAATTCAATTACAATGTAATTCAATTATTAATTCAATTACAATGTAATTCAATTATTAATTCAATTACAATGTAATTCAATTATTAATTCAATTACAATGTAATTCAATTATTAATTCAATTACAATGTAATTCAATTACGCCCTACTCTGTAGCACACGATAATGACAGACCTTTTTATGTCCGATAACTATCAAAGGTCAGATTGACCCTACAGGGTCTCCTTGATCCCTTCCCGAAAACCCCGGGTATGAGGGTAATACAATAACTTTCTTTTTAAGAAAGTTAAAAAAAAAAAATTTTTCCTCATGGATTGAACACTAAACCAGAAAGGAAGTTAGGCCAGAGCCTAAGCAAAACGCCTTAATTTGCAAACCATAAAGAGAAGCCTCGTTTATTATGAAACGTTTGTTTGGAAACTGATTTGAATTTCATCACGGACCTTTGTACACATAACTTATCAAAATAAACACTAATTAGCGACTTTATAATTTAATTTATTAATTTTCTTCAAAAAAATAAACCGCCTTAAGAATTAATTTACCTAAAAAGGCAATTTACCTACGGTTATTATTCGTTCCATTAGGGAGGTCGTGAGTCTTTAACGAAATTATATCTTCAGATTTTCGAGCCTCGAGAAATGAAAACTTTTGACGTTGTCTCTTCGATATCAAATAGGGCGAGAACACAACGAGCGTCATTAAGAAACGTAATTAACTCTAATTAAGACTAAAGGCTTTTATTATTTAATTAGAACTTGAACACTTAATTTAATATTATGAGGACATCATCTCATTAACCCTAAAAAACAAAGAGATTTGGCACTTCTAAGTCTCATTAGTCAAATTAAATGAAAAATCTGGTGTTATGGAAAAATTATTTAACAAAATCGCTAAAAAAGACAAATCTTTTAAAAGCTGAGAGATGAATATAAATAAATATTTCTTTAAAGGATATTTTTATAATATTGGGGAGTACCCAACCCCGTAGAATTATAAATAATTAGGTAAATTAGGGAAAAAATAAATAAATAAGTAAAAAAGAGGAAATTAAATATTAATTAAAAAAAAAAAACTTTGGTTTGGAGAAAGTAAAAAATTGGCTTAGGAGCGGGATTTGAACTCGCGTCATTCGGTTACCTAGACCAATGTAATGCCTTCACTAACTCAGCCATTGTTAAAGAGAAATTGGGATTGACGTCTCGTCACCTTTCCTGGTGGCTATTAGCAGGGGCGGACTGGGACCTTAGAGCGTGGGTGGGTTTTCAGTTAAGGGGGCGCCCGGTTGGGGGGGGGGGCGCCGACAATTTTGACAGAAAAATATATTCAGCAAAAACAGAGGTTCCCAAACTTTTTCACAGTGCGCCCCCCTTTTAAACAAATTAAAACCTTTGCCCCCTCCCCCTAAAGTTTTGAATGTTAACTTTGAGGGTTTTGAATGAAATTTGGGTTTTAAAATGTTGATTATAAGGTTTTTGACGAAAATTTGGCTTGTTGATTTCGAGGTTTTTTGACCAAAATTAGGCTTTTTAAATGTTGATTTTGAGGTTTTTGGACGAAAATTAGGCTTCACAAATGTTGATTGAGGTTTTTCACATATTTTTGGGGATATTTGGACGAAAAAAAAATCTTGAGCTTTCCCACACCCCCCTGGGGACAGCTTACGCCCCCCTAGCGCCGCCTCTATGTATTCTCGTGTCTGTCCCGGGCCAGTCCGCCCCTGGTTATTAGTTATTACTAATTAAAGAAACTAAAACAAACCACTACTAATTAAAGAATTTTTGCAAATATTTAATTTCCAATTTTTCTTCCTCTTTTTCGAAATTCGTTTAAAATATTTACGCCATCAATCAAAAGTATCTGAATAGTGAATGGATTTATTGTGTTTTTATACAAAGCTGAGGATAATCGAGAAAGTTGAATTAAATGTATTTACGTGGTCGTGTTACATGAAATGAGTCTTTGATTAACGAGGTCTGCTCTTGAAGTTTCTCCTGATTGATGTCAAATGCTCGCAAAAGGTTTCAAATGTCGCCCAACCATTAATCATAGTTTTATAATAAGATTCAGAACGACGAAAGTTAATACGCGACCTCTTCCTTTTCCGGCAATGAATTTTGTTTCCAATTAGGAATAAATCCTAAGATTACGCTTTGATATTTGAAACTTTGTCTTCGGTCACATGTTGAAGGGCTTAATTAGTAATCCGTTCGTGCAAAAGGTATAAAGAAAGGGGTAAGAGAGAAAAAAAAAGTTTATAATAGAGATTTTTTTCTTTCTGAAACCAATCCCAGAGAGTTAGATTAGATTTCATTTCGTGTTTGTATGACCTAAATAACATCCATGTTTTAAATATTGACAAATAAAAATTTTAAGGAATTTATCAAGAATTAATTTTATAAGAAAGTGATATAATAAATAACTTTATTTATTTAAGGAAGTAATTTTACGATAAATTTACGAGCTTGGAAGATGGTCACGTTGCTTTTAGGGTAATTTCCTTAACAGGAAGAAAGTAGATTTCCTGTTTTTTATTCGAGCTTTCACTCTTTTTCCCCTTCAATCTGTTGGCCAAATATTTCCCTAAAAACTTGAGTAACACAATACAACGAGTCAGGAGCAAATGTTTGGACCATCAAAAAATGGACGAGTGGGGCTCTCTAACGACTAATTGGTTTTTTTTTCCTTTTCAATGGAAAAGGTTCAAATTCGCCAGCATGTCATCCACACTCGCCCCTCTTAAATAAACACGAGCTTGGAAATAAGTTGATACTCCCCTTTATAGAGTTTTCTCACACCAAACATCGAATTGGAAATAAACTACAATTGAATTTCAAGGATTTCCAGATATTGCTAATTTTATTCATAGTCCATATAGGTGGGGAACATTTTAGCTTGATTTTTGATCCTAGACTAGGGTCTATTTATACTTCGATTTTTGGACATTCGGGACCCTTTTAGCTATATTTTATCCTTTACCACAAAAGACGCTCTTTTTAGCTTGATTTTTGATCCTTTTTGTACACTAGGGGCTATTTTCGTTTTAGGACACTTAGGGGCCCTTTTCAGCTTGATTTTTAATCCTTTTCATACACTAGGAGTCTTTTTTTTTATTATTATATTGTTTTAGGACAATTAAGGGCCGTTTTTGGCTTGATTTTTAATCCTTTTCACACACTAGGGGCCATTTATTATCGTTTTCGGACAATTAGGGGCCCTTTTAAGCTGGATTTTTGATCCTTTTCATACACTAGGATTCTTTTTTTTTTTTAGGACAATTAAGGGCCCTTTTGATTCTAGACTAGGGGCCATTTATACTTCGATTTTTGGACATTCGGGACCCTTTTAGCTATATTTTATACTTTACCAAAATAAACGCTCTTTTTACCTTGATTTTTGATCCTTTTTGTACACTAGGGGCTATTTAAGGAAAATTAAGGGCCCTTTTTAGTTTGATTTTTGATTCTAGACTAGGGGCCATTTATGCTTCGATTTTTGGACATTCAGGACCCTTTTAGCTATATTTTATACTTTACCAAAATAAACGCTCTTTTTACCTTGATTTTTGATCCTTTTTGTACACTAGTTGCTATTTTTTTTTATCGTTTTAGGACACTTAGGGGCCCTTTTCAGCTTTATTTTTAATCCTTTGCATACACTAGGGGCCATTTATTATCGTTTTCGGACAATTAGGGGACCTTTTAAGTTTGATTTTTGATCTTTTTCATACACTAGGGGCCTTTCATACTGGGTTGTACGACCGTGACTTCTCCTTGTTAGTAAGCCTCTTTCAGGTGAGCTATTCCCTGGTATCAGATTTGGATTTAGCACACCAAAAAAACATAAATTACTATAGGATTGCTGCCAATTTGAACAATTTAAGGGTTTTTGGACAAAAACGCCACTTTTCTACCACTGTGCCGGCCCCCACAGTTTGGGAACCACTGTTTCGAATAGTTGGTTATTGGTAGGTACTTTTTTAAACAGTAGGTACCTATTGTCAAAAGTTTTGAGAAACAATTTTTCGTCATAAACATCAAAATGAATTCGACAAAATCAACAATTTTAGATCTAATTTTTCGTCATAAAACCTTAATTTGGACGTAAGATTAGCCTTTTCAAGTGTTGATTTTGAGGGTTTTGACGAAACATTGACTCTTAGAATGTCGATTATGAGGTATTTCACAAAAAAAAATTTTCTGAACATTAATTTTGAGGTTTTCCAAGAAAAATTGTCTCTATAATTAATGATGGAGGCTTTTAAAAATGTTCGGGGAGGCCTTAGAAGAAATTAGGAATGAGAATCCTCAGGTGTTTCTATCGCCAAAAGACAGCAGCAATCGGGGAATCTATTATTTTATTTTTTGGCGCTTAAAAGGGCCTTTGAAAACTAAAATCAGGAAGAAAAACCTTTTCCCCCGTCTGCTACACCGGAGGGAACCTCGAGGTCTTTATTTTTATTTGTGGCCCCTGGTATAGAATAGAACCCTCTGGCTTGGACGAACGTGTTTCCGTCGCCTAAATCGAGCCGCTCATAGGGACTCGACAATTGTTTAATTTTAATTTTTTTGTGGCCCTGATAAGGGCTTTTGAAATATAAAATCAGAAAAGGAAAACCCTTTCCCTCGTCCGTTTCACCGGGAGGAACCCCGAGGTCTTGTTTTTATTTGTGGCCCCTTAAAAGAAGCTTTGAAAAAAATGATGCAAGAGAAACATCTGGCCTAAATCGAGCGGCTCGGAGGGATTCGACAATTGTTTAATTTTTATTTTTTTTGGCCCTGATAAGGGCCTTTGAAATATAAAATCAGGAAAGGAAAACCCTTTCCCTCGTCTGTTTCACCGGGGAGAGCCCCGAGGTCTTGTTTTTTTTTTTGGCCCTTATAAGGGCCTTTGAAAATAAAATCAGGAAAGGAAAACCTTTTCCCTCGTCTGCTTCACCGGGGAAATTCCCGAGGTCTTGTTTTTTATTTGTGGCCCATAAAAGGGCTTTAGGAATGTGAAGAGAGCCTCACTTCCTCGAAAACATATTCCTTCACCTTTTGGGCTCGTATATGTTTTTGGGAGGTTCGGCCCTCTTCACCTTCCCACAATGGCTGTCACGTTTCGCCAGGAAAGAGAAACAGCCTGGCTGTTTCTTTTCCTCGCGCAACGCGGCAAGTTTCGCCGTCTGGGGAAAGCTTCTCATAAATTCCTCTTTCCTGGATGAATCCATTCTTGAGTGGTTTTTATGAGAGACTGACGAGTGATTTCTTCGGTGACCAGGTATCCGGAGGGGTAGGAGCCTTTCTCTTTTTTCCGCCCTTCTCTTTTTCCACCAATCAAAACGCTGAAAAGCAGGTACTCCGAAGGGTAGGCGCTCATGACATAAACCCCCTTCTCTTTTTTCCATCCCGAACCCCACTACTGAATTTTCCGAAATAAATACTTTTTAGCAACTATTTTCTAAATTGTCCACAGTTTTTTTAAGTAAATATACCGGGTGTTTGTGACATAAATGGCTAAAATAAGGATCAAAAATTGAGTAAACGCCCGCAAACCGCATCTCTCTATCTCTTACCGTTCTCGAGTTATGAACTTTTGGGCAATTTTTCGAAAAAATTTTCATTTATTCGTATCAAAACTTCGAAATTCGTAGATCAAAGTTATTTAATATAAAAAAATTATTTATGTAGATAAAAATGGCCACTAGTGTCCAAAAAAGATAAAACGTCAAGCTAAAAAGGGCCTTTTTAGTCGTAAAGTAACTAAATGTAGTCGATAGGACAGCTAAAGTCCAAAATCGAGAAAACATTGCACCTAGTGTCCAACAAGGATCAAAAATCAAGCTCTAAGGGCCCTTTTTAGTTAGTAAATGTGCAAAATCTGGTTTAAAAAAAAACCTAATGTGAAAAAATAATGGTAAAAATGACCCCTAGTATCCAAAAAGGATAAAAAATTAAGCGATAAGGGGCCTTTTTTAGTCGTAAAGAAATAAAATGTAGTCAAAGGTCAACCAATAATAAAAAGTCATTTCTTTGATTATTGCAATAGTTATTCTTTAGAAGAAAAAAAAAAAAAAAAAAGAATAACCATTGCAATAATCAAAGAAATGACTTTTAAACATTGTTTGCTAACCTTTAAGTATTACCTTTGACCACATTTTGTTTCTTTATGACAAAAAAAGGCCCCTTATAGCTTAATTTTTCATTCTTTTTGGATACTATGGGTCATTTTTACCTTGATTTTTTCACATTAGGGTTCTTTTGACCAGATTTTGTACATTTACTAACTAAAAAGGGCCCTTACAGCTTGATTTTTTATCCTTAACTAGGGGCCATTTTTACGTCTACTTTAGCTGTCCTTATGACTACATTTTGCTCCTTTACGACAAAAATGCCCTTTTTAGTTTGGTTTTTTGTCTTTTTTGGACATGATAGGCTCTTTTTTAACCATTTTAAGTCTTTTCCCTTGAAATGGGATATTTTTAGAATTTCCGGGGCCAGTAATTTTTTTTTCATTGAATTTGTCCTATCAGGGCCGGGGTTGAAAATCAGGTACCTGTGCACGCTGAAAAGAATTATTGGATTAGAATTTTTCTAGGTGAAAGGTGAGGTGGTTGACCTTTTTTTAAAGGCTTTTACGCACATTTTACCAAATCTTTTTTAAAAGTAATATTACAAAAAAATTTTTAATCGTTTTAGGACAATTAAGGACCCTTTTTAGCTGGATTTTTGATCCTAGACTAGTGTCATTTTCACATCCATTTTTGGACGTTGGCCTTTCAGCAAGATTTTATATTTTACTTTAAGAAAATTTGGGTTTTGAAATGTTGATTTTGAGGTTTTTGACAAGAAATTGCAGTTAAAATGTTGATTTTGAGGTTTTTTGACAAACGAAATTGGCTCTGATAAGCATGATTTTGAGCTTTTTGACGAAAAATTGTTGATTTTGAGGGGTTTTTTTTTGACGAAAATTTGGCTTTATAAATATTGATTTTGAGGTTTTTGACGGAAATTTGGCTTCATAAATGTTGATTTTTTGAGGTTTGGGACTTAAATGTGGCTTTATAAATGTTAATTTTGAGGTTTTTGACGAAAATTAGGCTTTACAAATGTTGGTTTTGAGGTTTTTGACGAAAATTAGGCTTTATAAATGTTGATTTTGAGGTTTTGGGCGAAAATTTGGCTTTATAAATATTGATTTTGAGGTTTTTTTAAAGAAAATTATTCTTTACAAATGTTGATTTTAAGGTTTTTAATGAAAAATAGCCTTAAAATATAATGTTCATTTCATTTTGAGGTTTTCGACAAATTCCCCCCCCCCAAATCTTGAGCCTGCCCACGCCCACCTGGGGACAGCTTACGCCCCCCAAGGAGGCGCGCCCCCAGTTTGGGAACCACTATTTTAGGTCTTAGGACATTTAAGAGCCCTTTTTGCTTGATTTTTAATCCTTTTTATACTCTAGGGGCCATTTTTGTTCCTTTTAGGACATTTACTGGCCCTTTTTAGCTTGATTTTTGATTAAACTAGAGGCCATTTTAGCTTAATTTTTGATCCTTTTTGTACACTTGGGGCCATTTTCACCTCCATTTTTCTACATTAGGGATTTTTTTAGCAGACTAGATTCTTTTCCTTTAAGACCTTTCCTTTTTTTACCTTGATTTTTAAAACCTTTTTTGAGTATGAGTGGTTTACTTAAATCTTGATTTTTAAGCATTTAAAGACTTTTTGATATTCCCAACGATTCTTTTTACAATAAGAATATTATGAGATTTTGAATCAAATATTAACATTATTTAACAAGATTCAAACTGAATTAGTGCTTTATACTATTCCATAATTCTATAAACGCTCATATATGGCATCAAGTTAGAATTAATTGTGAGAGACTTAGGGTGGGTAAGTCCTTAGGAGCTCGATCCAATTCAAAAACGTCATGTTCAATTAAAAGCCATAAACGAATCTATTGAAACTTGAACTGAAATGAAGGATCAAATTTGAACTGTAGGGGTGAAAAAAGAAAGTGTTTAATACGGCTTTTTCCGATGCCAGTATTTTCAAATTGACCCTGGACCGAATAAAAAGAGGCTTGATTGCCTTTCTCCACCCCTCAGTTTTTTTTTTATGAATGGAACCAGACCTCATCGCCAGCTTTATTGGAATTTTGAATTATTCTCGTACGCATATCATTTTTAAAAATTAAAAAGGCGGAACAAAAGGATTTTTTTTTTCTCATTTTTCTCTTCTGATCTTTTAACAAAAGAAATTTCTCTAATATTTTAACAAGGTCGTGCAGAAAGTTAGGATGTTTAAATGAATTAATATTTTTCCGGAACAAACAATTCTAAGTTATTAAAGAAGAATTTTATTTAATTTTTTTTCCAGGACTCTCATGAACAACAAACATCTGGAAGCCATAGATCCAGGAGTTTTCAACGATTTGCCGCAGATGTCGACAATGTAAGTTGTAAAAGTGTGGAAAAAAAACTTTTACTTATCCTTTTAAAATTACTATTTTAAGCGTTAACTTTTATGAAAGACGTTTTCTTTTCTCGATTGTGTGAAAACGTACGTTTCCTCAGGTTTTCCTTTTCCTTTCCGAGATAAAATAAAACAATGGGTTGTCATTTCGGTAAATCTTGGAAAGGAACTGATTTAATAAAAGGCTGTCGAAAAGGCGACAACTCAATATTTGTGTGAAAACTAAAGAAAATTCACTTTTTTTTTCTAGATATATTTATCATGCACCTTCTCTGAAAAGACTAGAAGCGCATTTACCTCATCTAAAAGTGTTGTAAGTTTTTAATTTTTATTTTTAAATAGATTAAAACAACGGGGTTGCGATATTGGGACTTATAGATGTGGCCCAATTCGCCATAAATGGACCAAACTGGCAACACTGTCAATAGCCCAACTTGGTCAGATTACAGGGTGGCCAGATTGGGCCTTAAAAAGGTAGCCCAATTCAGGATAATTAGACCAAACTGGCAAAACTGTCAAAAGCCCAACCTGGTCAGTTTATGCCAGATTGGGCATTGAAAAAGTAGCCCAAATTCACGATCAATTGCCCAAACTGGCAACAATGTCAATAGCCCAAATTGGTCAGATTATGCCAGATTGGGCCATGAAAAATTAGCCCAATCCACGATCAATTGCCCAAACTGGCAACAATGTCAAAAGCCCAACTTGGTCAGATTACAGGCGCCCCTAATTGGGCCTTAAAAAGGTAGCCCAATTTGCCATAAATCGCCCAAAATGGCAACACTGTCAAAAGCCCAACTTGGTCAGATTACAGGCGCCCCTAATTGGGCCTTAAAAAGGTAGCCCAATTTGCCATAAATCGCCCAAAATGGCAACACTGTCAAAAGCCCAACTTGGTCAGATTACAGGCGCCCCTAATTGGGCCTTAAAAAGGTAGCCCAATTTGCCATAAATCGCCCAAAATGGCAACACTGTCAAAAGCCCAACTTGGTCAGATTGTAGGCACCCCAAATTAGGCCTTAAAAAGGTAGCCCATTTCGCCATAAATCGCCCAAACTGATTAAAAACAACCTTTTTTTTAGGAGGATAGTACACAGTGGACTTGAAACTCTTCCGAATATGGAAAAACTGATGGCATTTCCTTACGTTAGTATTGTGTAAGTTTCTGTTTTATTAATTTATTAAATTTTAGTGAAGTGTTTTAACTAGTTAATTAGGTTTTCGTTATTTGACTAAACAGAACATAAATTTATTTAACGTGGGATGTAAATTCAAAGTCAACAATACAATTGCTTTTAGAAACAGGCTCCAATCGACGTTTATACTTAACATTGCGGGGCTCGAGGGGTAATTTGAGCCTGCAATTTGTAATAAATTATCGCTCGCCCGAAAACCTCAACGGGCCCCTACGTTAGCCCAATGGATTAGAAACGCGACAAGATTATCGATTCTATGGGATGTAATCTCGATGGGGGTCTCACCGAGCTCTCAAGGGGGTGACTTGAATGAGAAAAAATTGGGAGACATAGAGAGAGAAAAATCGAGGGGGAAAAAGATTTGAAATCGCGAAAAGCGCTTTCAAAAATTTTCATTGAAAACAAGCTTCTAGTAGGGAGGCTCTTATGGCCAATTTTTTTTTTCTTTAACAAGAAAAGAGAAGAGAGAGAGAGAGAGAGAGAGAGATACCCCAACCTCTCAAAACCTGGGTCTCCTTGACCCTTTCCAAAAATCGTGAATTCGAGGTTAACAGAATAACTTTCTTTTTGAGAAAGTTAAAATGAGAGTTCACCATGTACGACTTTTAAATTATTCTTAACACCCCCGCCCTTAATAAGTTTACATGTTCGCACTCGAAATTCCTTTTTCCCCTCCACTTATTTCACCCTTAAGGGGCTTGAGTACTCAAAAATTTAAAAAAAATCGAATTTTTTTTTTAATTATTAAATTTTAAGCATTTCTGCGCTGTTTCCAAAAAGCAGAAATCAATTTGATCAATTAGAAATATTTTTAATTAATTCAAAATAGCACTACGATTAAAAAAAAAAAAAAAAC
Source organism: Orius laevigatus (assembly GCA_018703685.1). Lineage (NCBI taxonomy): Eukaryota > Metazoa > Arthropoda > Insecta > Hemiptera > Anthocoridae > Orius > Orius laevigatus. The sequence goes on from JAGWEN010001577.1 coordinate 21,950, forward strand.
CAATAGATTTAGTGCCCTTTTAAATCAACATTTCGGGTGGGAAATTCGAATTTTAGTTTTTTGCGTTTCCTGAAAAGTTACGTTTTTCAGACAAAAGTCCCCTTTTTCGAGAACTAGTAAACTTTTTTGAGATCTGTTTTTTTCTATATTTAGAGGAATAATAAGGCTACATTTTGAATTGAAAACATTTTTGAAATTCGGTGTATTTATTTTTAAAAAAAGTTTTAAAAAAACCAAAAGTTTTTTGATCAGCTGTAACTTTTTTCCAAATTGAAGGGCCGTAAATCTGTTAATTCAAAATAAAGTCCTATCCTTCATGAATACGTGTGAAAAATTTCGTTAAGATTGATCCAGCCGTTTCCGAGAAAAAAGGACACAAAAATTATCGATATAAAATTTAATCGCCCGCCGCTTCTTCCCTCATTATCATACCGCTAATTGTCAACTAATTGACATTTAATTAATTTAAAATTTGTAATTACTGTAGTATATCGTATTTCTGATATTTTTAAAAGCTATTATTTGGTACTAATCTTCAAACGATTAATTGCCATTTTGGGATCTAAAATCAAATAGACGCTCGCATCTTTAATTTACATACCGCTAATGTTACATCTAATTAAATAACAAATTTTTAATGTTTCCAGTACTATGAAGTTTAGCATGTCGTTTTTCTTATAGCATTATGAGTGCAACTGGATAAAAAATAAAAAATCTTAAAATCTTAAAAACTCTTAAAGTATGCAACAAAAAGACAACTCATGAATAATTAAAAACCTATTTTAATTGCCTTGGGGAAATTCCAGTATAATATTCGATCTCACAACTTTAATTGGCGATAAGGGTCAAGTGTAAGGCCGCGAAACGGAGAGGAAAATTGTCCGGATCGTTACTATTAAATGCCGTTGCGGTACATTGCGGTTAACGTCATGTTTAATTAAAAAACATCGAAGTTCGGAAACCCTTTGAAATTAATCTTCGTTGAATTCAAAAAGGGATGGGATTCCGACGGAATTTTGATGCTTTGAAAAATGTCACCTAAGTTCTGGATCAAAGGTCAAAGCTTCACTTTTATAAGTTTCAATTTCTATAAATCTTGTTCCGAATGAATTTAATATCTTGAGCAAAGTTAATATTCAAATTGGAGCTTTGTTTATTTAGAAATATCTGAAGATGAAATTAAAACTATAAGGAAGAACATTCCAATTTGAACATTTTACGATTTCCCTTAGGGGAATAATAAGATAAAGTAATAATGTAGGATGAACTATAATAGTAAACA